>NW_010587625.1:199999-222977 GCF_000705375.1 Tinamus guttatus | reverse complement strand
GGAGCATCTATCATATGAGGAAAGACTAAGCAAGCTGGGCCTGTTTAGCCTGAGAAGAGAAGATTGAGAGGGGATCTGATCAATATGTACAAGTACCTGAAGGGAGAATGTAGGGAGGATGGGGCCAAACTCTTATCAGTGGTAGCTAGTGACAGGACAAGGGGTAATGGGTACAAGCTGAAACACAGGAAGTTCCATCTCCATGTGAGGAAGAACTTTTTTCCTGTGAGGGTGACAGAGCCCTGGCACAGGCTGCCCAGAGAGGTTGTGGAGTCTCCTTCTCTGGAGATCTTCCAAACCCACCTGAATGTCACCCTGTGCCCCATGCTCTAGGTGCCCCTGCTTGAGAAGGGGGGTTGGACTAGATGATCTCTAGAGGTCCCTTCCAACCTCAACCATCCTATGATTCTGTGTAAAGAGACTCAGGGCAACATCTGGGCCTGTAAAGCAGTGGCTGCCCAGCACCAGTCCCTGTGTTCTGCCCCGTTTCATTGCTGGATTGTCCCTGGCATGGCTTTGGCCTGGGGTGCTTTCCCAAGCAACGATGATATGAGATAGGCAGCATGAATTTGGTCAGTTTTGTAGGCTAGGATATTTTTACAGTTGAGTCACAGAACCTTCAAGCTCACGGGTTTCGACATAGCCCCGGTGGGCTGCTCGGAGCTGCTGCGAGTGTGCAGCTGAGCAACGAGAACCCCAACCAGCGACCGCAGAGACCCTGCACCCCAAGAGCCTTGGCTTGAGCACCATCTGAGAACAAGAGCTCCTGCGCCATCTTCCACCCTGCCTTGCTCCCCACAAGCATGAGGGCAGCTGACTTGTATGTACAGCAGCGTTCAGGCCACTGTTGCTCCCATTTCAGAGTGTTAAATTAAGCCAAAACTGGATGAATTTAACATCCGAGCCTGAAGCAGTTCAGGAGCTATTTCCTACATGGCTCAGCCATCTGTGCCGCAGAACTTACAGCACATGGTGGAGGGACAGGGCAGCAGCAAGGGACATGAACCTCTTCAGCCCTCCCACCTGCACCTCGTGCCACCTGGGCTCGTGTGGACTCAGGGACACACAAGGTACAATGCCGGTCATCGTTCTGGGGCTGCACTGCTTTGTGGTATGACAGAACCCAGCACAACAGGTTGTTGATCCATTCTAGGAATAGGGTGGAAAGCAGGGAGCCACACTGAGGTCCGGATGAGTAATAAAAAGATGACTGCAAGCTGCAGAAATGAGAAGCTGACTTCATTTGTCTGTTAGCAAGGGCTAGGCCAAACAGGCCAGCGATTACCCGCTTAGCTGCGGGCTAGGAACCCACTAATATTAAAGTATTGTCAAGCGTGCATCACATTAACCCGCATAAAGCACTAACACCAATTATCAGCTGAACTTGCACCATCGCAGACGTTACAGCAATCCTGAGCAGGCAGGGTAGGGCTGGGCTTATTTTGTCTAGTTCCACGCGACACGGCGCGCGACACGTCCTGCCTGCCACTTGCACCATCGTGTCGCTTGGTCATCTCGGATGGCTGCATCGCCAGCCCCTCTCAGAGGGGTTGGAAACAGCTCCTGAAACATGGTGGCTTTGGCAGAGGTGGGAAAGCGGAGACTGGAGTTGATTTTCACTCCTCCATAGCTTTTCTTGATGCACTAGATTAAGATGTCAGCAGAGACCTACCTGCGCCAATGCGGCGTGCTCTTGGGAAATAAGTGTTGTTGCTGACAGATCCCTTGGAGAAGGTGGGAGCTAATTCTGCACAGAGAAGCAGATTTTGCTAACCAGAGCCGCTCTGTCCTGATGACTAATTAATTCTGTCTTCCACCCACACACCACGTACAGCTCGTAATGTGGAGGAGTCAGCTGCAAGGAGGAAAACCAAAGGGCAACCGCCTGTGTGGCTCAGACTCCTCCCTGAAGCAATCCAAACGCCATCCAGGAGTGCTAGAAGATGGATCCTCCTGGCATCACAGCAAGGGACTGCGCCTTGCTTGTGTTGCTTGTAGGAGATTGCCAGGAAACAGTCCTAAATAACAAGAAGGGAGTTCCATTTATTCCCTGCCTGGTTTCTCGTATAGCCTCAGCAACCCTTTGATCCAAGGAGCAGTCTCTAGAGCAGTTTGGGCTATTCCAGAAAAAAACAAATCTGTTGCCAAAGAGCAGGGGCTCCTCTGAAAGGAGGTGCACTTGGTTTCTAGAGGCATCAAAACATGCTGCAAGTCTTTGGTAAAAAAATAATTTTTCAGTTTTAAGCAAGCACTGAGATGACAAAGAACATGGAAGGCAGTGACCTTTCCCAGCTCCAAAAATGTAAACTGCTCGAGCTCAACTAGAGGAGCCTGTGACCCATGTCTGTTGCAGTCCCACTCACCAGCTCAAGCGTGGGATCCAGAGGTGACCGTGACAGCACAAAACCCACCCAGGAAAACATGTGGGAGTTGAAGTTTGCTGCCAACGGTCTACCTGCCTCCCAGTATCTGAGTCAGCTGTACTTTAAGCCTTGACTCCAGGAAATCTGCATGAGCAGCAACTAAAGAGTGAGTGCAGTGAAAACATCTCCCCTGCAATTAAAATCAGGTAGTTGCAGTTGCTTCCCCTTTGCTCTGTTCTCTTTACTCAGCCCCAGCCCCCCGCCTTTTTTTTTGTGCAAAAACCAATTTCTCCTCTCTGCTATGCTGATGAAACAACTTTTCTCTTTTACTTTCTGGGTGCCAATGCCTTAATTTCTTTCTCCTCATTGCCCATTTAATGTTTGGTAGTGACATCATGAGAATGAGAATTACGTGTATGAATCAGGCCTACCAGATTCAGGACTGCACAGAGAAATAAATAAATAAATTCAAAGTAAAGGGACAATGGGAAAAGGAGGACAGCTTGAGGAAAAAATAATGACTAGACAAAATGGACCTGGTTATTAGTAAAGTCATGATCATTGCCCCTTCCCTCCACTCCTTCATGAGAGTACAATAAAGAAGCCCCAAAAGATGAAAGTGATATTTTGGGGGGAGCACTTTACATTTGGCCTGGCTGTAGTGGCTTCATTTTATTACTGGTCTGATTTGGTGGGCTCCGGTGGGCATAAGGTCTGATCATCTTTTCACTTCATATCCCACTAGACCTGGCTTTGGCTGGCCCCATTGGTGCCTCAGTGGACATCTCCAGGATTGCAGCACATGAAATGTGGATATTTCACCTCCAGACCAGAACATTTCAGCCAGTATAGGGCTGATGCATTGTGAGTGCTTTCCAGCAAAAGTGACTTGTCAGATGAAAGGATGAAAGGTCTACACTCCGAAAACTTACTTCATTACCAGATCTTTTTATACTGCTACTTACTAATCTGTGTAGTGTGTATTCACAGGAAATTTGAAAGTTTAATTGAGTAAAATGCAGTGATTTCACTTCCATGGCCTGAAGTTGCTCAGCTATCTATCTTGGATGCTGGCCTCACTACTGTTAATACAAGTGTCTTCCTTGTACCTGTATTGACTTCCCAAAAGCTCTTCAGGGGCGTAAATGCAGATATGGCCCATTAGAGACAGAAATAACTTTAAAGTAGTGTAATGGAAAGCTATGATGCTCTGATATTTGTTCTTTTCAAGGCCTTGCTGACAAGGAGCCCGCCAGACCCAGAGAATAACAACGTCGACAATGAGTGAGTAACCCTTTCAACTCCCAGCTTATGTCTTTCGTTATCACCATGGCTCTAGGCTGGTCTGCTTTATCGCATGCACAGAGTGACTCAAGGCATAGAAAGCTCTTTCCACCGCGTGTTCTCAGACTCTCCCACCACAGATAGTTGCACGCACTGATTTCCCATGTGCCTTCCCGTGTGGCTCTGGGCCAGTCTCTGGCCCCTGGACCTAGCAGAGGAGAGAGCATCTTCCAGCTGGCAGCCAGGACTCTGGGGTGGAAGGGCCTGGAGTAGCACAGGCTGGAAGGAAGGAAGAAGAAGCAGGCAAAGCTGTCCTGCATAACTCCTGCCGTGCTAAAGGGAAGTGGGAATAGCATCAAATTGTTTATAGTCCTAAATTTAGTTCCTTTAAAAAATCCAGAGATTTAAAAAATCCAGAGATGCACTACTTGAAGAGATCCAGGTTCAAGCTTAGTACAGGGCACAGATTCATTCCTGGGCATGAGCAAGACAGAGTTAGGAAGCCCGCATGTTGCAAAGTCATAGGGCAGGAGCTGTGCAGAAAACCAGGGAGGAGGGCTCTGGCGGGTAGCTCAGGCCATGATTCACCATAGGTCTCCAATGGGCTCTGCAGCGTGATTGGAAAGAGGAAAACATCTCTTTCCTCCCCAAGAGTCATCATAGGTAAAGCCTATGATAAGCTGCTGCACTGCAACAGCTAAAGACACGGGAGTCCGTCTAGACTGGGGAAAGGGGGGCTTGCACTGGGTGCCAAATAAAAGAAACCTGAAATCACCTTTCCAAAAGCAAAAGCAACAGTGCCTGCTGCACCTCTAAATCCACCTGCAGCAAAGAGCAACGGGAACACTTTGATGCACGTGTTAAACCCAGATGAAACTTAGAGGCTTAAAATATCATTTTAAACCATCACCTCCTGGCGCTAAAGAGCGGCTCTTCGAAATATTAAGGCCTCTGTGCGCGTCACGCCACCCCTCTGCTTCTGAGGCACCCATGGGCTGGAAACCTGGAAAACTCGGCTGCCAGGCTGCGTGACCTACTAACGCCCAGCAAGGCCCATGGACACTGGATGGATCCTGTCACTCCTTGTGCTCGGCGCCGGCCACAGCAGAGCTGAGGGCACCAGTGATCTCCAGAGCGCTCGGAATTGATCCCCCCTGCTCTCCCCACAGCTGGCAAGGCCTAAGCGCTGCTGCGCTCCCCGGTGTCCCCGCGGGGCTCTGCATGGGGCACAGCTGAGCAGCGCTGCCCTCTGAGGGCTCCGCGGCCTTCGCTCGCGGTCTGCGCCCCACCGACGTCACCATGCGCCCTCATGTGCCCTTAACGCACGTGTCTGCAGTTGGGCTTGATGATCTCAAAGGTCTTTTCCAGCCATAATGATTCCATGATTCTAACAACCACGATGTGTAGGACCATAATTTCTCCTGGCAAGAACTACATGCAAGCACTCTCTAGAAGTGCTTGAGCATCTCAACAAAACGGTATAGTTTTGTGGAAGGAGTCAAATTGCCTCAAGCCAGAGAGATGGTTTTTAACCAGTGTAGATGCCTCATACTTCACAGTACAGACTGGTGTGGCTAGGGTTACAACCATCAAAATCAGGCTAGCCTTGGTAGGATTGCTTACTGAAAAAAATACCCATAAAACCAGTTACAGAAGAAATAAATGTCAAGCAGTGAGAAATTAACTAGTTATGGAGGCTGTCACGGATAAGCTCGCTCATCTACAATACAAGCTTAATATTATCTGTCAAGGGAGCAGTCACATGAGAGAGGTGCAGACCTGCTGCACTACAGAGCTGCAGGGCAGCAAGACAAGGCAACATCCATCAGATGGGGAAGGGATGCCTGAAAACTCATGACCACTGTTTTTGTGGGGGATATATATTGTCTTTTCTTAAAAAAATAGTCTGGCTAAGAGTATGTTTGACACCAAATAATCACCTAAGGCACTAATAAGTACCTTCCAAGTGCACGGGAGTACAACTTTATGTATTCTTTATGGTATTCTGCTACTTTTCACCCCATGGTTCGTCTGTGACCCATTCTTAACACCTGGTAAGCCACAGGCTGGGTGATACAGCCCAGGAATGGTTTATTATTGCTCACAATGCTTGTGTCACTATCAGAGTTAGCCAGACTTTTTCGACCCATTTTTCAGTCACAATGGCTTCAGAAGGCTTTTTAATGATTAATCCTGGACTTTCTCATCCTCAGAAAAATAGTAAAAGACAATGGCTTAGATTCATCCTGCCTAATTTTTAGACACTTACCTGAGGTTTCTGCCAAGGAGCTTGTGACTCACTGCCCTGGTAGGGACATCATCACCAGACCCCACACCAAGGAGTTGCCCAGCTCCATGGCCCACGGCAGCATCTCAGCACTGCCATCCATCCCAGCCACTGGGAAGGCTGGCACACCGTGCCCCATGTCTTGCTCCAAGATGGTTTTGCTCACTTTTGGTCTAATTTTGCCCTTTGCCTTCCTTTCTTCTCAATGTATAGTTCATTGTCTTTTCATTAGAAACAAATTATTCTCCCCTTTATCTTAAAACACAGGGAGGCCTTTAGTTGAGGTAGAGCTCATTTCTTGCTTTCCTTCTGCTTAAATTGCTTTGCTTTACCCCTTTAAATCATTTTTATTGCTGCCTTCTAGACTCCCTCTGAGCTGTTAATATATTTTTAGTAGTGAGATACCCAGAAGCCTGCACAGTAATCCTGATGGAGTTGCATTAGCCTTTTCTTTGCTGTCCTACCACACCACAAATTTTCCTCTCATATGCTTTCCAATTAGCTCTTTTCCTCCCAGCATTACTGTTTTTCAGGCCTTTCACTCTCCCAGAACAGCTGTTTTTTTGAGTAATTTTGCCCTGTCAATGGACTGACTTGTTATTTTCCAAATCGGAAAGTCTAACAGCCCTCTGTTGTATTGTGCAGGCAACGCTTTGACATGATTGCAATCCTCCCATCTCCAGACATAGATCAGAGCAGCAAGGGGCCTCCTCAGCTTCTGGAGCAGCCGGTTGCTCCAGGCTTTGTCCAGTTGCTTCTTGAAAATTTCCAAGAGTGGAGGCTGCACAGCCCCTCTGGGCAATCCGGCCCACTGTATGGTGGCCTCATGGTGGAATCCAGACAGCACCTCTCATTTTTCAATTTATTTCTATTTTTTCCTACTAAATAATACTGAATTTTGACACAACAATAGAAAATGAGCAGCAACTTGCTTTTCCCCATTTCTCTTTGGTCATGAAATAAAAATGGCACTATTTTTTCCTGCCAAATTCTGGAATCCCTATGGTAGGGGACTTTTTGCTTTTGTCATTTTAAAAACACATGCATTTTTCAGTAAGGTTGAATTTTACCTGGAGATTTTCTCCCATGGTTAAAGGTCACGATACAGACCAGGGCATCAAGAATAATTAACAGTGGGAAATTATGTAATTGCTGAGAAGACAATGAATATTCTGTGGGCCTGCGAGCAAGCTGCCAAGGGCTCTGCTTCTAATTCATCTCATAATATAAAATTAGTTTAAGGATTGTCACAGCAGAGTTCAGTCAATAAATCTTGTGCCTGTTGTGTGTTTAAGTCATATTTCTACATTTCTTTTTTTCCTGATTCTTATGAAGAATTTGCTTTGCAACTGCTGCTGGCTCTTGGACACTGATTTTAAATCTTCTGCCCAGCTCCTTATTTTCTTTGCTTCAATGGAAAGCAGATTGTTCACAGTCTATCAGAAGAAGGAAGATGAATGAAGGAATAAACAGAAGAGCTTCCCTGCTAAATCCTCCATGCTGCCATTTATGGCTCTGCCAGTGGACCTGGCAATGAAGGGCACCACACAATGTAAATGCACAGGGGAACCCACATGGCCCAGCTGCCATGCTAGGTGGCTCCAGGAAAAACATAAAACTCTTTCTGACATCTGCAGGCCATGGCGCTGACACAGCTAGGTCACATCAGCTGGATTTATGGTCTTTCTCTCCTAGACAGTTAAGAACATAAAGATGCAGTTAAATTAGTCTAGAAGGACATTGATTTCTGCCTGTTTCAGAAACCTCATGGACACTCCCTTGTCCAAGGAGGACAATTATGGGCTATCACAGAAGACCAACACTTCTAAAAGTATCATTCACATATGACAAAGCTTCCTTAGGAAACCTCTGCCCAACTAGAGGGACAAACATTGTCCCTCTTTACGGGAGAAGAGAAACTGATGACAGCATCTCTAGCACTAGTCTGCAGCTGACCTGGTGAGAGACAGGGCCCTAGGTTAGATAAAGCCTTCAGCTAGTGCCCATATCCCACATCTGAGCCTCGCTCACAACTGGATGGTACAGTGCTATCCACTTCAGATTTACCTATATGAGTCCCCCCTAGCTCAGCACCTCAGCATTATCCATGTCATGGAGCAACGTGCCTAGACATCCAGAATCTGAACCTAGAGGCTCAAGTTTCTTGCCTTGCAGTTCCTTACAAAATCAAGGGAACACAACCAGCTCATCAGCTTCCCTTGCATCCTGAAGGACAATATAAAACAGACCTATCAGTGAACTGAAATGTTCGGATTCTGCAGACAATTCTTCACTATTTTTTTTTCTCATGCAGAGAAAGAGGAGATACTCATGCAGGGAATCTATTGATTTTCATTGTACCAGACATAAACCATTTCTGAGAATACTAATAAAAAAAACATTCAATTTCTCTTCTGAATCTTACATCAGACATCACTCATCTAATAATTATATTGATATGAAAACAAATGTAAGCTATCTGAGCAGTTTGAGGAGGTTGAGTTCATTTTTTGGTTGGAAGTGAAATCTCTTATTTAGCCAGCTGAAGATAAAGAAAGCATAACCAAATTCCTGAAGTGATAGGACCTCACTTTTTGGGGGCCCAGTGTTCTATAAAATTACCTAACCTCTATCTCCATATCTCAAAAGCGAGGTATGAAATACCAAAGCAGTAGAAATGCAGGCCATTCTTGTCAGTAACAGCCAGCCTTCTTGAGAGAGCAGACAGCCACAGGACATACAGACCATGGTCTGATACAAAAGAAAAACCTTTTCCATAAACCTGAAACTAGTAACTAGTGTAAAGGTATGCAGTAATTTAATTAAGCCTTGAACAAAGTTGACCAAAGGGTTATGGGAGTTGGATCTGAAGTATTGTAAAGGCTTTGCTGTAATGAAGAAACAGAATGACATAGATGTCAAGTGGTAGTAAATATGAGCAAGGGATGTTTTTGTGAAGTATGAAAAATAGAGGTGGTGTAGCATCTGTCTCAGCAAGCCGTGGTTGTTTAACCTTTTCCATTTTTTTCACAAAAAAAAAAAAGGCAAAATAAGGTGGTTCTTGTGCCTTCAGAGCTTGATTTGCTTTCATAACAATAACGAATTCCTTTAACCAGCAGGCGCTCACAAGAAAGTAACAAGAAGCCCGAGGGACAATCCACAATCTCGTATGATTACTCTGAGGAGGAGCTCATGGCAAGTATTGAGCGAGAGTATGGCCGCTGAATCTAGTCCCACATGATGAGAATGTCAAGCATGGAGCAAACTACTAACAAAATAACCCCTCGTGCAGTGGGACAGCATGAAAGTGGTAGAAAAGGCAAGTTAAGAACAAGAGGCCATGCGACTGCTTAGGAAGCTTGGAAGAGCTTTTGAGGAATGTCTCTCTGACCAAGTCTGACTGAGAACATGCAAAATCCTCACCAGCTGCTGAGTCTCATCAGCACAGCTGGAAAAGGGACCATGACATCTTGTAAACCAATATTTAAGAGCTCATTTCTAAATGGTATTTGCCTATGATGATATACCAGAATGTAAGTGTTGAGATATGGTACTTTGGAAGAAGACCTCTTTGTCTTAACAGAAAAAAAAAAAAGTAGTGAAATCATTCAACTAAGATCTCATGCAAGGGAATGTTGCATAAAATTAATGTTCTTTCCAGTTAGGAAAGACAGGACAAATTTGCTCCTTTTGCCAGGCAGGCCTCAGTTCCAGGTCTGAATGTGGCACTGTGTCTTTGAAAAGAGTTGCCAATATGGGAAATAAAAGAAAAAAGGGGAGCAAATCTCCACTTTGAAAAGGAGGTAGTGTAATGCAAGAGTTCAAATCCTATTGCATAGACAAATGAGGCTCTGGGAAATGAACAGGGAGCCTAAGATTTGTACAGAGAGCAAATGGGCCCTGGCTTCCTCGCGCCCACAGCAGCATCCTGGAGATGTGCGGCTGCGGAGTCAAAGTCCAACGCCTCCAGGGGAGGATCCTCACAGAGATTTCTTCACAGCTGGTTCACTGGCATGGATCCACCAGAGGAAACAGGAGGCTGCTCCTCTGTGCTTGTTCATCATCCGCTTTGAGATGGAGTTACACATTATCGTAGAGCACTTCTTTGCAATCATTTCTCTGTGTTCAGCATTATCGTTCCTGTCTTTCCCAGATATTTCTATCCCTTAACAGCTAACCCAGAAGAAAAGTCACTACACTTTATCGTTAGAGGACTGAAAAGTAAAATGGAGATTCTGGAACTCCAAAGAAAACAATACATTTTCAGTGCTAACTGACAGTGAAACCTGATACTTTCATGTTTCTGCCTTTATGTTACCTGCACCTTAATGCATTATGATTAACTGCTTATTACCAGAAGTAGAAAAATATCTTAAGATATTATATTTTTACTTCTCATTTGTAATTTCTTATATCTATAAAACAGAAATAAATGAATCTGTATCTTATGTAACCTTTAATAAAGGCATAAAATGTAACTTTGAAAAAGGCTTTCATTTTGACTGTTATATCCAGTGAACTTTGATTTGTCATTGTCTCTTATTTCCACAAAGAGAAATCTAAATGAGAGAATTCATTCACCCAAATTACGAAAGGAGGAACTCCCATTCCTTTATTTGACTTTCCTTGCCAACATGATAGAGCAAGAACACCTATGTCATACATGGTTCAGAGGCCTAGTGAATCACTGTGCAAGTCTGCTGAGAATAAGCGAAATGGAGGATGGCAGGAAGGATGTGGATCCCAGAACATAGAGCTATAATCCAGTCTAGAAATGAGGCGTTGCTCCAAACCGCTCCGGCATGCACACTCATAACGTGGACTATCTTCTCTGTAAGAGCCTTCAGCAAGACTGAACCTCAGCCTTCTGCAAGCTCAGATGCTGCCTCACCACTGAGCAGCAAGGTTTGACAGGAACAAAGGCAGAAGGGGGCAGAAAAAAAGGGAACTAGTTTTCCTTCAAGTTTTGCATCAAGGGCTCACATCAACATTGGCCAGGCGTCTTCAGCACCTCAGTGACCCAGAAAGAGCCTCCTCAAAGAGAGGACAAGTCCTTGCACTGCAGTGAAGAAACAAGATGGTGCCTCGAGGGCAAACCCCTCAACACACCCTCTAGAAAATAATAACATTATTTCAAATGATAGCACTTTATCTTTCAGTAAGAAAAGACTGTTTTTAGATAAATGACTGTCTGAAGTGTGTCAGGAACACTGCTTGTTTCTCTGCACTGCATCAGGAGTCAAACTATAAGAAATCTGGCCATTATGTTAGTTTTCAGCAGCTCTCAAAGACCTGCTGGGGTGAACAGATTATGCTTGTGCGGAGAAGAGTTAAAACACAGGAAACCCCAATGCTGGTGCTGCAGGCAACTAGGAGTCTCCAGAAGGAACAGAGGAGGGAAGGCAGAGAGCTGTGATTTGACCAGTGCTTGGGTGAGCTGGCTGCTCACACAGAACAGCTACCCACCATAATAACTGGAGCCTTCAGGATGCCGAGTCTTAACGTTCCTCCTCTGTCCCATGGCCTAAGACTTCCAGTGCTTCTCCGCTCCAGTTCTTCTCCCCTTCCCTTCCCCTTCTCCTTTTGCAAACACCATTGCAGTTTGTGAGGCACGAGCCTGCCTGCCAGCATCTCACCTCAAAGCTCACGGAGGAGAGCCGCTAACTTGGTGATAGCTCCCCGCTTGGTCACATCCAGGTCCCTGCTGTCACTCAGTCTCCTCCATAATTTTAATCAAGCAGCAAGGATGACGCCCTCTCTACCCCAAGGCTTGTTAGCAGTTTCGCCACAGCAGCTTTTTCATTCTGGACATGGGACACGGCAATTATTTGCAGAGCAGTGTGAGTTCATCTGAGCAATGATAACCAGCAGAAAAGGAGTCACATGGAACTGAGACTGCAAAGAAGAAAACAAAACCTAGAGCCTTCCCATCTAAAAAATATCCTCCCAGGAAAAGGCATGCTCTGGCTTTCTGTATACAAGATACACTTAGGGCCTTTTACATACATCCCAGAAGTAAGTGTTACTCAACTTCCTCCTATATTCAAGGACTGAAGCGGGAATTCAGGAAGGCTGCATTTGGCAGAGGAAGAAAACAGACTGGAAAAAAAACAACCAAGTATCAACATGCTTTTTGTAGAGATGATAATGCCACAGTGTAAACTGCAATTGCTGCGAATAGACATGGCTGAAGTTTTGCAATGTTCTCCTAAATTAGCTTGCTCTTTCCTTAGTCCATATGTGAAATGTAACCTTTTTTGAGTCATGATTTATTCTTTCTTCATGTGTGAAAAGCTTGCCTTTTTGTGGCCATAGTCTGCTTGATTTAAGCTGCCATTCCAGGCACGAACAGAAGGGAGACAGACATATGGGCTCGCAGATTAGCTTAAAAACTGTTTGGAAGGTTTATTCTAGCAGGTGAGTTCGAGATGCTACCCTAGGACAGGATTCTGCTCACAGATCACAGATGAACCATGGAGCCTGCTTTATTCACAGTATGTTTAGCACCACTTTCACAGTCTGGCCTCCACAAAACAGAGCAAAAACAAACTCTGCCTGTGGTAAAAGTGGATTTGCTCAGTTGATTTCCCCACTGGTTTCACCCTCACAAATCCAGGACAGTTCAAGTGCAGAAGCACAGAGCGTTTTCGGGGCTGACTGCCAAGAACAGGGTTGCACACTGCGATGGAAATTGTCGGACTAACGTTGGTCACAGGTTGTTGGGCTGGATTTGGAGACGTTTAGCCTCAGGCGGTGAAACACTAAACATGGAAACACCAAGCAGTGTGGGTGACACCTGCCCACATAAAACAGCTTAAAAACAGATTCTCACTTCCAGTATCCTAACCAGGTGATAGACACTTACCAGCTCGTGAGTGCAATAAGGCAATCCATTGAAATAAAGGTTTGACTGTTTAGCCATACAAGCACAATAAAGCAAGGTGGATCTAACTGTAAAAATGCTCCACTAAGCCAGCGAACACATTGGGTACACATTCATTCTCCTATGGAAAAAGTACTCACTTAAATTGATTCAAAACCACTGGAAGCCATAGAGAACTTTTCTTGGGTGGTGATGGCTAGCACAGGGATAGCCAGGAAAGCCCCTTCACGTGCAAATCCTCCTCTCGCACATTTAAAGCTAACCCAGATGTCTACCTCCACCAGGAGGCCCCTACTGCCTTTTGCTCCAGCCACAGTTTGGTTCAGGAGAAAAAGGAGAAAGATGACAACAGAACTGTGAAATCTATATTCTTGCTTCAGTATAAGCAAACCAAAGGGAAAAGGACACAGAATTCAGGAGCTTGGGGGTGGCATGGAAGGAAGAAAAGAACTGCACAGGATATAACTTGTTCAGAAAAATCCTACCAGAAAAATAGCAGAAACAGACAGATATTTTCCCAAGGGAGACTGAGCAGAGTATTAGGGAGATCTAAAGAATGTAGGAAGTTTGTATTGCTACCTCAGAGCCTCATTGACCCTGCAGTAAAACCCTCCCAGTTGTTTTCTTGACTGGGAAGTCAAGAAACATGCCATCCATCTCTGCTATCTTCCAAGGACTTGCAACAACGACATGCTCTTCTGCGGGGAAAAAGCCTTGAGACCGTGCTCCAAGGCAGCTCTTGACGGACGACTACAGAAACTGGGTCACCTTTCACTTCAAGGCAGCATCAGAAAGCTGGAATCCACACCCCATCCCCCGCTTTCCTTCCACTAAGCTTCATTTGTGCGTCCATCCCTATTTCCATGTCATTGTAAATTAGTGGGAGCGGAAACCTGACCCTTAAAAACGTGATTCTGCCAGAAATAAGAATTGCCGTGAACTGGAATCAGAAGGCTGGATAACAGTTGAGTTACTTTAAATAACAGTAAGAATAGTTGCTGCTGCTACCATCATCCTCACTGATCGCCTCTTTCCCAGCTAAGACTTCATAGTCACACGTGGTCATTAGAAAGACTTCCCCACCACACAGCGCCCAGGAATGGCAAGAGCCAGGGATAACGCACCCATCTTTGGATCAAATTCTCGTCTCATCTTTATTTCTGTCATTCACGCCATGCAGAGCTCACGACACAAACAGAGCAGCACTTGGATCATTATTACCTTTTGCTGATTAACCTCTGGAGGCCGTGCTAGAAGAACATAGTTACAAACTGCAAGAATCCCATTTTCAGAAGGCGTGCAAAAAAAAAAACCCGAAACCACGGTGGTGATGTACACATCCTACCAAATATACAAGAAGTGCTGTGTAAAAGTATCAATGGACAAGCAATGGTCTTTTAGTCAATTTACAAAAGGACAAAAAAAATCCTTAATTTTCAGGTAAGTGAACTAGCGGGCCCCAGAATCTTCCACTAGTTTAGATATATAACCTAAACCAGATGTATTTATATAGTTCTGGCATGGACATTTATAGGAAACTTGTATATTTACATTTTTTTGATGATTTAAAACCAGCCATATTAACTTTTATTTAATAAAAGGTATGTAAAAACAAGTACAAAAATGTGATCCATTTCTTTAAAATATAGGCTCAAAAGATTGAACAATGTTGTTCAGGCTATAAAGTGCAAAGGGAGCAGTTATCCCAGTCATGCTTAATCCAAAAATAACCCTTACACAGCAAGAAGGAATAGAAAAAGTAAACGGAGAGCAGACACAGCCATGCTGTGGCTTAGTTATTCACGCAGGTTCACAAGGAAGGGACTTGAATGTCCCAGATGCAGATGATAAGAGGCAACACGTGCCCCACATGCCTCACAAACAGGCTGTAAGGAATCACAGGCCTGATAAACCTAACACCAGGGAGTCAGCTTTCGGTATCATGACACACATAGGCTATACACATTTCTATGAAACTCTGTGTTCTGCATCATTTCCTCCTCGTGATGCAACCAACTAACACAACTGATTCAATTATAACAGGAGCTGGCAAACAATTTTGCTCAGACAAATGTAAGAATTGTTAGGGGGAGGTCTAAAAGGCTTTGAGACTCAAACAGGATGTTCTGATTAAAATTTGCCTTCCTCCTCCCCACCAGTTATAATGAAGCCAAAACGGTACCTGGAAAGCAACCTTCTTGCTCTAGGGAACTTCTGAGCAAAAAGCAGGACTTGTCTCTCTGCCACGCGAATTTGGGAGGCTGAACACTGACACACGACCACACACTCAGGGCACTCACTTTACCAGGAGGAGTTTCAGCAAGCCCTTCACGGAGCACAAAGCAGGGCTTGCACGTGCACACACACTCACAACACAGTCTACGAATGATCATGTGTGTCAGGTGAACAACACCTGGACATTTTAAAGGTCAGGCACAAGGTTTAACAGCAGGGAGAGTCCAGAAGGAATAAACTATACTGAAGTATTTAATTAAGCTGGTGAGCTCTTAAGTGTGGGCTGAGGAAACCATGGTGCTGTCTCACAGCAGAGTAACAGGAACTGTTGAACACCTGGTAGCTGACAGCACTACAGCTCTACTGCCAGCTTGCTATAGATTCCACGTTGCAGATATAGATACATGTGTGTAACTGAGCAGTCCGAGTGTGCAGGGGTATTTTATGTTATTACTCGTTCCATGCCATTACAACACAGCACTCCTGCAGCCAGTGATGTTGCTTTTTAGGCATATTTATACTTGATGTAAAAGAAAATCCATTCAATGGGGAGAATATCTCATTTAATAGAAAAGGGTGATTTTTTATACAAAGTACTGTGGAGAAGGCCACATGAAGAGCATCATCAAGTTGACATTGTGGCTATTAAATTAAGACAGAATACTACTACTTCTGATGCTTTTGATACAGGTAAATGGAAGCTTTGAACAATTTCCTATAAGGTGCATAAGCATCAATACAAAAAAATCTATTTCTCCTGTACTCAAAATAATATCAACAAAGAAACAAAGACCCAGCTAACTATTCATTCCTTGCCTTTTTTTTTTTCCTTTTTTTTTTAAATTCAGTAGACTTGGATATGCTGGTTTAGTAGGACTGAAAGGAAAGCATAATTTTTAGTGTCAAGACTTCCACGGTGTCTCTGTGCTTCCACATCCATTGGAGCAGTCTGGCTCCTTCAAACTCTGCTCAGGAACACCCAATAGGCCAAACTTCTACCAAAAGTCACAACAGCTCCCACTTGCAAACTGTTGACAATTTCAACATTTCCTTCCCCTCAAAATAAAAGTCATTCTGAAGGTGACACACTTTTAGACCTAAATGATTCTACACCTTTTGCACAAGGAGGGTCTAACAGCACCAGCCAACTGTAGGATCAGGGCAAAAAAGTGTGAAAACCTCCCAAACCAGAGGTATCAAATATTATATGCTTATAAAATGCCCTGAATTTGATTCTTCAAGCTTACTGAAAAGCAGTTTCCAAAACCCCGGGTCTCATCCTGCACACCTTTATTAATGCAGGCCAATAATTTGCCTGCATATCAAGACCAAAAGGAATAAATACAAAATATATTTGGTATAGAAAATACTAGTACAAAAATTAAAAATCACCCTGTTTTACTGTCCATCAAAATATTAACAGCAAGCATTACAAGTGATTTTTTTAACCTACCGCCAAAATAATTTCTAAAGAGTTCTGCTTTCCTGAAGTGCTGGTGATTGCATTTGCCCAAATCGTGAAAAAAAGAGACAGGGAAGGGACTGAGGAAAGGTAAGAGAGATTTCCCACACGGTATTACAAATCGAAGAAAACTGAAGTATGCACAAACGTGGATTAAACCCCCCTGGCCGCCGCGTTGGCACCACGAGGCAGTCTGTGGGCAGGGCCCCTCTCGGCGCTAGCCCTGGCCGCCGCGGCCCAGCTTGCCGAGCTCGGCCTGCCAGCCGGGCACCCTCCTGGCGGCCGCGTGGCGCCGCGCGTGCTTCGTCAGGTGGTCGCTCCGCATGAAGCGGCGCTCGCACACGGGGCACGCAAACTTCTTCTCGCCCGTGTGCGTGCGGCGGTGGCGCGACAGCTCGTCGGAGCGGGCGAACTTCTTGTCGCAGCCCTCCCAGTTGCAGCTGAAGGGTTTTTCTCCTGTAGGACATTAAAAAAAAAAATTATTTGCTGTGTTACAGTTCTATCAAAGAACTTTTATCAAAGAATTTATTTATACCCCACCTTACAACAACCAAAGAATTTCACAGAAGAATTCATGTGTGCAGTCAACGTGAACTTAAGCACAACCTGTATTCCAGTTTTAGAGAAAAATCACAGATTGTTTTACTTAATCTCTCATCTCTTTAAGCCTTCTTTAATCCAACCCTTTTTTTCCAAAGACCCAAAAGACAGCTTAGTGGAAAAGATCACCAAACTAGAAGCAATCCCTTGTCTCCATCCCTCCTACGGGACTGCAGCTCCAAGACTGTCAGGAGACAACACTGCAGGCAAAGGAAGCCTGGAGCAGCCTCAGAGTCCCGCTGAAGTCGCCCATTTCTGGCGACCGCTGAGGAAGGGCCTGTCCTGTCACCCTCACGCACCCAGCAGCCTGACAGGCACTCGGGGCACTTCTGGCTGCCCAGGAATAAAAAACAACTACAGGGGCTTTCAACATTAACTTTTGAGCATCCCGGGTGAATGCTTAACATTAGACCTCTTCTAAACAAACTCCTATATAAACAAACGTCAAGTTCTCAACAAACTTCTACATAAATACTCATCACATGGTCCAAGTTCATCAGAAACACTTTGGAGCAGAACGTGAGTTTCCACCAGGAGGGAAGCACCACAGGGAACTTTTAACCCTCAGCATATGAAATAAATTTGACCCTCAAATACTAATATATAATGTAATGCTAATCAATAAGCAAAGGAGGACAAAAGAGAAAACTGCTCCGTCCACTGATCTTGCGAGGGTGCTTCATCTCCCATGTATGTGGCTACAGTTGGAATAATGTTACAGGGGGACACAAAGCCTCTTTATGATGAGCAGCAGACATGCTCCAAATGAGACACCTTGTTCTGCTCTGTCCTCATCCTGTAGTGCTGGTAAATGGAGGAGTCTGCAGCACTTGCACTCTCTAACCAGAAGCAAGGACCAGAAGCACATTTCTACCTCTGAGCTCTGATTTACAAAAAAGAACTGTTTCATTCAGGGATTAAGCAATTTGCTCAAAAAAATTTAAAGATAAGACAGCAAATTAATGCCAATTCTGACACAGACACCGATATCTGGTAAATCACACCGCTCTGCAGTAGGGAAGTGAGATGAGGGAAGGAAGCCAAGGAAAAAGCAAAGTTTAGCCAAACATTTGAATGAGCTACTCTGCACTGGGCTTCTACAATGCCTGCCCCTCGATATTAAGAGCAATTCCCTCCAAGGGATCAAAACTGAGTTTTAACACGACAGGATCTCTAACTCAGGAACAGTGCAAGTCAAACACATTTATATCACATTTTATACAGCAAATCAGCTCCTATTATTTACCATTAGAACGTTCTTTCTGTAAGAACTGAATAAATCCACCACGTTCCTGCAGCAGCTCTACCTTCTAACACAGTAGCCCAAAGTCTTCATCATACACATTTAGCCCAGACAAAATTCTAGAAAGCAACATGCAGTAAAACAACTATTTCCATCACATAAGAACAGTTTTTCATCACAGAACAACAGTTTTAAGCAGATTCAGCTTTACGAAGCTCATTGTCCCCCAGAATTAGGGCCAGCTACCCACCAAGGCTAACTTGCACACCAAACTCCTCCCATACTCCAAACAAAACAAACAAACAAAACCCTGCACGATTCTCTCTGATCCAGTTCCAAAGGTCAGAATGCCACTCGTACCACACATGACACACACACGGGGCTAAGCCTGTGAAATTCTGCTAGCACTACGGGGTTGTCTGAGGTCTCAGAACAAAGTCTGCCCTGTTTTGGGTGCCCAGGGGGAATGAACCTCCTTTCTTCTCCAAGACGAGCAGATGTTTCCCCATCACCTCCCGCCCCTTGGAGCACCCTGACAGAAGCAAAAGCAATAGCAACAAGAGACTTTTGTGTCCTACGCACCAGTGTGAGTGCGCAGGTGGGCTTTGAGGTGGGAACTCTTGAAGTAGGTTTTCTTGCACCCTGGGAAGCTGCAAACGTAATTCCTCCGTCTAGAGAAGTCCATCTGGGGGGCACAGCTCTGACCAGAAGCTATGAACATGGGGGCAGGAGCAAGGGGCAGTAACTTGGTGCTCCCGACAGTCATTACTGTTTGTGGGCACTGTGGTGGCTGCGTGACAGCAGTCTGTGGGAGAACCAACATAACAGTCCCCTGAGGCACAGAAGGTCCCATGAGCACAGGTTGAGACAGAGGAGTTGTCTGTGGCAAGATGGGCTTGACTGGAGTTGGAGCTGTTGGAGCTGTTGATTTGACATAGGCATTAATCATACTGCTCTGTCCATTCAGAGGGATCATCTGACAGAGAACGTGGGGGCTTGAAACAGAGACAGGTGTCCCCGAGGTAGCTCCTTTCTGCACGTCGTTCTCACAGTTCTTTGGTAAGTGGGCCCGTGGCGAAGCGGGCTGGACTGGGAGCTGTCCTTGGTTGGTCACAATATCATTGGAGTCGTGCACGTAAGGCTGAGGTCCTGGAGAGCTTTTGATGATTAAACCATCAGCAGCGCATGTGTCCTGGGGCAGCCTGGAGTGTCTGGGGTCACCTGCTGCACACCAGTCCTGGGAAGTGCTGCAGCCTGCGGCTGCCTTCGCCCGCTCGTGCGCAGCAGGAACGTGGGGGCGGGCAGCAGCGTCACCCGTGTGACGTATCACGCTGGTTGCCATGGCCCGGCGAGGCTGGGGGGCAACGGGCTCGGGCATCGCGGGCGCCCGAGCGCGCGGCCTCTCCGCGCTTACAACCGAGGGCTTCGTGGCGGGAGACGAACCGGCGGCAGGCGTGACGGAACAGGCAGCCGTGTTTGCCATGACAGTCCTGGGTTTGGAGTAAGTGACTTGTGAGGGCAGCAGCACGGCAGCTGACATCTCCACAAAGTCAGGGCTGTGCGGAGGGGTCATGCACTGCAGAAAACAAAACACCGTTTCACAACCGTGCAGTGTTATAGGACATTCTCCCACAACTTTACTATGAAAACAAAACGATCCCTCTCAAGGTTCTGAAAGCCAGCACAGCGCAGAAACTACGATAAAAGCACATACTTCTCATCTGATGGCCATTTTGAACAAGTCCAAAACTCCACCAGTAAAAGGAAGACAGCAATGCAGGTGTAAACCTGCATAAAACATTGTGTGTCTCATTGTACAACAAAAAAAACCCTCCAATTTCTTCTCCCTACTAATGAGCGCAGCCTATTAAGATGCTATGAGCTCTTTGCTGTTCACAGAGAATAGATTAGCAATACATAGCAACTTAGATTTCAAACTTCTATTGAAATCTGCATCTTTTAATGATTGCCCAGCCAGCTCATGGCTACTACTGAGTGAAACATGACTGGAAATGCCCTCTCTTATTTATCCATTTCTTTGTGTGCTCTCTTGCAGCTACCCCATCTCCTTCCTTCTTGGACACTGAAAATTCAAGCCTATTTCCTATGCTGTTTGGGAGACAATTCCAATACTAAGAGGCAGGAGTATGACAAAAGCCACCCACTAACCAGCTGTCGTCCCACCCCAATTATTTCCTCTACTCTCCTTTTGCCTGATATACCTGTATACTAAAATCCTACCAGTTGAAATATGGATCTTAAGCGTCTAAACCTCAACAGCATAAAGCTCTTTCCTAGCATCGTCCTTCATTGCAACATAAATTGCAACAAAAAATGTGATTCAACTGACATTAGTCAGTAACCATAGACTTTGAAGAAACAACAGACTGCATGTAGAAACACACAGCACAAGTTACCGTTATGAAATAATAAAATTAATTAGTCTTTATGATTTCTCTTACAATGTTAAAATGAAACCAAACATCAGAGTCTTTTTCTTACAGTTCTTGCAGGTAAATCAATGCCAAGCCACTGAGTTTCAATCTGCCGCCCTCTTCTTACTTGAAGGACTCCAAGAAAATTATAATAACTATCCAAATAAGCTTTCTTCGCATGACTGTCCAAGTGAATATCCTAGCAGTTTTCCCACTTAACAAGGGATCAAAGCACTACATTTACTATTCAGGAGAGAGCAGAAAAAAAACAAACGCAACAACGGGCACCTTAATATTCTATGTATTAATCTACATACACACTGTTGGCTATAGGACATCTATACTGCACAAATATCTTTTCCAGCTAGACCAAAACATGGCAGGGATGCAACGTCATAAATATATATTTATTTGCATTCACGTCTTCCTTACCAGTGTAGATAAATAATCCTTTGGCAATTCAGACGTAGCTTCAGTGTGCATTGTGAAATCACCCGAGTCCGAGAAGGGTGTCAGTGGCCTTATCTTTAATATGTCACCCTTCTGTGCTCTTTGACCCCAGGAGCTCATACAAACAAGCGCTTCCACAGCTTCAATGTCATTCCTCTCCAAGGCACTGCAGGTCGACCTCTCGCTGTCGTGACGCTGTCTTTCCCGGAGCGACTCGCAGATGTCAGCGATGTCAACCTGAAGGTAATCGGATCACGGCTGTTAGGGCAAGTCAGAAACAAGGCTGACACCACCCACACACTGTCTGCTCGTGAGGAAGGTCATCGGAAAGGGATGCCAAGACCGAGCAAGGCTTTTATCAATCTGCTCTGCTCTCACCCTCCTCCTTGAGCAGCACGCAGCTCGTCTCCCCATCCCAGGGGTGGTTTTGTTGTTTTCTCTTTTCTTCTAAACAAGTGATTTTCAGGAAAGAAATTGATACACATAGCATGAAGTTCAGATTTCCAGAGTTACTTTCCTGGATTACATTGCTGTGTGCAAACACATCCCACATTCGTACACAAGAGGAAAGAACAGAATCTCAACTTCCAAAATGAAAAAGCGAACTTTAGAGAGGTGAAACTATTTCCTGGACCAAAAAGATGACTGTTACTTAGCAGTAATTTGTAATAACTTAGAAAAATAAGTCTCGGCTGATACTATGGTGCTATGAAGTCTGATCCCTGTTCTGCCATTGATTCAGGGCACCACACTACAAAGCATTTCAATCTTATTTAACCAATAGAGAAACTACAGGGAGAGGAAAGGAAAGGAAGTCCCACCGTATTTTGAAAAATACATATTTGTACCGTATCTTAAAACACACAAAATACCACACAGGTGCTAAATATCCCTAAATGCACCATCAGCAACACGAAACAAAATTAAATGGTTCCTGAACAAAGTCCTCACAGCGTGTATGGCTGTGACTGAAAACCATGGCGTGTTGTTCATTTATCCCTCACGTGCGGTTTCGATTTGCTCTCACCCCTCTTCAGCCACAACCAAGCGTCCCAACTTCCTCAGTCTTCACACACACAAAACTAGGTGTAAAAGTTGGGATTCAAAAGCACGGGCAAAGATTCTTGAACCCCAAGCTGTTACACGGAAAACTTGCATATTGTCCCGGAGACTTATCGCTAGGAGATCCTGTCCTCATGACAGGGATGGGCACATATTTTAAACACACTGAATAAAGAAATCCCTTGTTTATTACTATTAGGTATTGCAGCCACAGAGGATTTTCCATAAAACAAAGAAGTACCAGACGTGGAAACATCAAAATTAGGGGCAGCAAGTAATTAAAGCATTAAAAAAAATCTAAAAAAATTAACTGGTATAAGAAGGATATTTAAGCATTTCCATTGAAAAATAATGAAAATGGGAATGAGAGCAAGAAAACTGCCGCCTGTAATAGGCTGCCTATCAGATGGATGAAGCGAGCGAGGCTCCGCACGGACTCTGGGAGTCCCTTCGCCACACCCAGCTAGAGATATATATACAAATATGCATATATATATACACATATATATGTATGCACATACATACACAGGCACATACCGCGTATGTACGCAAGTTTTCCCTTCAGACGGGAGCTTTCCCAGAGGACACCGGCAGGAAGGCGCCGCGGGCGGGAGGGCGGCTCGGAGCCGCGTCCTCAGCTCACCCCGCGCCCGGGCTCGGGCTCGGGCTCGGCG
>NW_010587625.1:183590-199288 GCF_000705375.1 Tinamus guttatus | reverse complement strand
CTTGGGGAGTCGGCAACAAAGGGGAGCCGGGTGCAGCTGGGGGGGGGATGATGCGCTGGGGTGCGTGGCTTTTGGGGGGGAAATACCATTTTCTCACAAATTTTAAAAACCTTTTGGTCTTGTTTTTTGGAAATGGGACCTCACATCCGCCTGAATGTACAGATCCAGATCCAGATCACTGGGTCAGTGAAAAGCTCCAGGGTTAAAAATAGACCTGCCCCTCCCCGCCCTTCCCGGCTTAAAAATAGACCTGCTCCCCTTCCCCCAGCCCCATTATTATGAGGCCGTTATTATTTGGTGAGTTTGGATGGTGAATTGGGAAGGGAAACGAGCCCCCAGGAAAAGCACTCAGTCGAATGCACTGTGTCTGTCATCTCATGCAGCTGTTGCCAGTGATAGCGTATTTTACCAAATCTTAGGATGGCTCAAGAATTTACAAGGTGAGAAGAAACGTGTGTTCTTTCTTCAGTTTCTTGTCCCTAACCCTTTCTTCTGCTTTTAGTGGAAATTCCTCAGTCACCAGTTGACAGCAAGATCTGGGTTTTTAGTGCAAGATTTGAGGTTCTAAGGCAAGCACCAGATCCTCACCAGGTTCATGCAGAGATTGCAAGGGCTGGTAGCTTTGCCACAGTGCAGAGGGTTTGGACTGTCCGGAAGCTCCTGTTCCCAATGATTCTGGCCCTCAAAGATGGAACTGCTGATCCTTCTGGGACTCAAGTTCCTGCTGGGCAAATATCCCAGCTTGTGGATCTACAAACTTTTACCCCAGAAGGTCATATTGGGTTTACCACGTGCAGTTTTTTCTGTCTGGAGTTTGTAACCAGCAATCAGGGCATTGGGCCCAATAGCTGAACCCAGTAGTACCTGAGGTAGTTTCATCCCGACGGCAGTAACAAGCTCTAACACGAAAGGCAAAGACGAACAGGAGGCTAAAACAAGATGGGGTCTGTTCACCCTTTAGCAGTGAGAAGAAGAAGCCAGCTTCCTTCAGGCACGTCTGGCCAGGTGCGAGATGTTTCCCTCTGAACAGTTTCTCAACCACGGCCTCCCCAGTTGATCAGAGGGTTGTCGGACGCCTTCCTTGGGAAGCTTCTCTGCTGCAGTCTCCTGGGCTCTCTGTTTTCTGCCCTCGCAGGCCGGGCGCCCTCCCTTCGGCAGGCACCTCCGCGCTGGCGCTGGGGGACGCGGGGCCTCCTGTGGCGCCCCAAGCTCTGCCTTGGCGCTTTCCCTGCACAGAGGAATCGATACCACGACCGGGCAAGGAGAGAGCTGCATCCGAGCAGGGGGTATCAGTATTTTGACGTCGTTTCTGCAGGAGCTGAAATGCTGCTGCCCAGCTCCTGAGGAGAAACCTCATTTGGGAGAAACCTACCTGGTAGATTTCGCTGGCAATTTTGGGTATTAATATCATTTTTTTTTTCATGAGCATCTTCACCATGAGAACGTGATTCAAATGCATGATATTAAGCAACCTAAAGCCTCACCTGAGCTGGCCAAGTGAAGTCAGTTACCACTGGTTAGGTGGGTAGCGCGGGGAGACCAGCGGCTCTTGGCTGGTCAGCGTGGTCTCCGCGTTTCCTTGCGCTCACATCCTGGCCAGCTGCATCTCTGCCTTGTGCTTTGTGCTGCACTCGTGCTGCAGGCTTCTGTATGGGTTTGCGTGATAGCTACCATCATGGAGTTCTGGTTTATGGGGAAGGGTCCCCACACGCATTATGATAATAATAAAATTATTATCAAGCTTCATCAAACTAAAATTATTTTTCAGACCTCAAAGCTAGCTTTAACATTAGTTACATCCACAAAAGCAGATCGATTGCACAGCTGTGAGTGAAACAAACTCAGGAAAAGTACTGTCACCCAGTGACTAATAAGTGTGGGGATGTTCGAAACAAAAAAGTGGGGGATACAGGATGCAGCCCTTCAAAGCCCCCAGCCACTCTTACTCTCCCATGTTGAGGAAAACATGAGGGAAAAATGAGAGAATTATAAAGAATGAGAATACTTCACAGTTTTGTTTTGCTTTTTTATCTCAGTTCAGCCATAGTTCAGAAGCAACTTTATTTGTCTCTTCTCTGCTTGTTGAAACACATGCAGTTTCTGCCTAAAGCGCTTACATGCACAACCTTCGTCATTTACAGCACAGATTTTTAGTTGAGTAATAGCATCTAAAAGAAGTACAGAGAGTTGTCAGTGAAGAAACCATAGCAGGGAAGCAGATTGATTGTGGGGGGCTGTTGCAGCACTTCTGCTCGTGCCACATGCCTTTGGATGTCTTCCCATATAACACCCCGCAGGCTGTGCTTACACGTTTGTAGAGTACCAAAGCATGAACTGCTAGACGAGGGGTCTTCTGTAGCCTATAGATGCCAGGCGTTGCAGCTGAAAGAAGGGGTGTTGCAAGTCTGTACTCCTACTTGTTCTGTAGAGAAAATGTGGTTGACTGGTCCTGTTACTGCCCTAAAAATGGCAACTAAGATTTCTAATGTAATCCTCAGAGCACATACCAAAATCACTTAGTCTTGCTCTCCTGCTGTCTGCTAAGGCAGTATTAGCATACCGGTATTATAGGTGGGAAAAGGGCGTCTTCACCTTCATGTTGGATGTCAGTAACAGAGCGTGGATCTGAGCCCCACGTAGTCCACGTCCCCCAGCAGTAACATCCTAGAATTTCTCATCTGTCCTGTCTTACTGCTTCCCTTTTATTTCCTTTTCCTAGGCTGTACTGAGATTAATACTAATGCAGTTAATCTAATCTTGCTTTGTCATACTTCTGCTTGCATCCACGGTCTTTCCTGTGTGCTTCAACCAGCAAATTAGTGCAACACTTCAGCATCCTAAGCAATATAGTAGCTTGTGTATTAGAATAATCCGTACAGGTAGAGGTTCCTCTTCTGAAGCTAACGCCAAAACTTCATAGAAGAACATGCTTTTAAGCTAGTAAAGCTGTTACTGAATTTTCTGTCATGATTCTGTATCTGATTTGTCATTGATTCTGTCAATGATTACGTGATCAATCATTAGGAAAGGAATTACTCAAAAATAACAAAAAATAACAAAAGTAACAAAACCCAAGCATCCTCAGTACTCATTTCTAAAAGGCTTGTGTGAGTCTGCTCAAGTGCATGCCTGGAAGGAAAGGGGTGCTCCTGCAGCACCTACGTGTGGCCGTGACCGCAGGGCACAGCCCACTAGAGTCTTCCTCTGCCAACCTGCCCCTGCGTGTTCCCTAATGCCCTGGTATCCTCAAGGCTTGGCCCTCTTTAGTACCATTTGATTCTATGAAGGCCCATTTTACTCAAACCGCTTGCAAAGATTTCAGAGAAAAGCTTTTTTTGTTGAAAATAGACGATGTCCTTGCTGTGATACAGGAATAGGCAGATGTAAGTTGCTTCAGTGGAGGGTTGGGAAAGCTCTACCCCAGTTATCTTATCCTTTAGGAAGGCAGGGAAAACAACAAAAGAATCAAACATTGCATGCAAGGAGGAGGGAAAATATTTAAAACTGTTTTCTGAAAACAACCAAAGGACACGCTGGCAGCTTTCCCCCATTCCCCTTTTGCAGATAATTATAAAGGGGAATACAATAAACACCACAAATCAAAAGAGTAGAAGAAGATTATGAGCTCAGATTCTTTTCCTAATGTTTACCAGCAGTTAAAAATAGACCAAAGCAGTTCTCCTTGGTGTACCTTTAGGGTTAGTGAGTGCAATTTGATGGCAACATCTGGTCTGCAGTAGACTAGTGTAGCAAATATATGTATAGCATAACCGATGAGAAGGTTTCAATAAATACACATAATTACAGTCAGAACTCTCATACAGCAGAGATCAGAAAATACATCAAAAGAAATAAAAGATTCGACGTATATGTGAATGTGTTTCTCCCATCATTTCCCCTCCTTATTTATGTACTCTAGGGATGGAGTCTCTCAGGTTGTGCGTGATACCAGCTGATGGAAGCACCTCGTAGCAACCCTGGCTGCAGGGACGAGGACAGCAGGGGATGAACACAGTGGAAACTGTAGAGTTATATAGGCAGTTAGAGAGCTGTAAAAGGGATACCCATGAAGAAGAGGGCTTTTCGTTAGAATAAAACCTGAATGCAAAATCAAACATAAATCCCATAAGTATATGGATTTTACACAGCCTTTGGTCAGGCTTGATAGCTGGTTCCTGGGTGAACAACATTCTGTTTGCCTTCCTAACGAGCTAAGAGATGAACCTGTCGAGACCATTCAGTATTCTCCTGTTGTTTAACTTTCCCTGTATTTAGGGGTATCAGCCTACCTGGCAACAACTCAGAGCCGAAGGGATGTGCTGCGAGTGTGCCGCGCTAAGCAGCACGTAAGAGAGAACAGGAATGCAAATAGGCAGTCCGGCCTCACTGTCCTGCTCTGCTGGCCACAGCTGCTGAAAGGGAGCCCTCGTTCATCACTGCAGTACATCAAATATCACAGCAAATCCCCTGCTGCCCACGGAGCGGTGAGCCCGGCCCCTGTGAGCAGGCTGTGTACGTGGCCACTGGCAGGGACAGTCTGTGAAAGAGCAACCCCTGCCCAGGGAGGATGAGAAAGCACTGCCCCTTCATCCATCCCAAACTAGCAGACATACAACGTTTGTTTCTTCCTCACCTGCATCTCTTGTAGGAGAGAGTATTCAGTTTCACAAACAGATTAGGGTTTAAGTGTACAGAGAAGTGGTTTGAGCGCAGTGGGGAAGCAGCCAGAATGTAACAAGGAAACATAGCCAGGTTACAGCAAAACAAGAGGCAGACACGTAGACTGTTTCTTTCTTTATTTTGGACCCTGGATGCTTACAGAATAAAAGCACACTACCAATTGCCCAAAACATGTTTCTACCTTAAAAAAATACTGCCTGCATCAAACATTCCTGGCACCTGACAGTACTACAAAGAGAAATCATCATTCAAGCAGATTTCTTTTCAGAGTATGCAACACATAATGAATTAAAAAAATACACACTGCAAATATTTATTACAGGTGAGGAGCCTCCAGAGACCCGACATGATAGAGATAATAAATTAAATGACAATAATAAGCATGACACAATAGAGCACCATCTGCTCACTCAAATGTACCATCTGTTTTTTCCACTGCTGTTATTTATGCTCTGGTCTTCTTTTAGTGACAATGGAAGATAGTTCCAAATATACATTTCACGAAGTTCAGGAAAAAAAAGAAAAAAAGGAATACTGTTTATCTATTGCTCTGAATAAATGCATGGCATGATCTTTTCCCACTTTCTATTGATTTCAAAATTGCTGTTACCTAACCCAAACATATTTTCTGACACATGGTATATTAAAGCATTAGCAACATTGACAGATGTTCCTCTCTTTTGGTCATCTCGCAGCTTGCTTGGGCATGTATCAAGCCTATGTGCAAAAATGTGTTCCATCATGAATCATCTTTCATGTTTTATTAACTCTAGGCTGTTTTTATGCAGCACTGAGATGCTGGGAAGATGTCCTGTGTGGCTGGAGATGAATTTCTGCAAGAGTGGATATTATTCACTCTTGGAGGTGACCACAGACTTTGACCGCACACGGGATTTGTGATGCTCTCCTAGCAATCAGCACGAAGATCTTGCAGCAGACACTACCAGATCCTTTAAGACATTGTCCACAGTCACCTGCACATTTGTACAGTGCCAAAGCACAGCAGGGCTCAAGCCCCAGTGAGATTTAACTATATTCTCAGTCAAACCATGCTGAAAGAGAAGAACTAAGGGAATCCTCTCAGCTCCACACACAGAGTACCCTGGGCACTGTGTGGCGATGGCAGGCAAAGTTTCTCCCCCTCACCACCATGCAGGGCACTTAAGCCACGTCCCACACACAGAATCATAGAATCATTATGGTTGGAAAAGACCTTTAAGATCACCAAGCCCATCTGACGCCTCAGGGTGCAGCCCTTCCCATGGCGGTGGGTACATTATCTCTGGGTCCTGGAGATGCTGCCTGCATGAGTGATGAGAAGTAGGGGTGTCTGTCCGGAGAGCCTGTTTGTGGAACACGGTCTGGGGGAGCAGAACATCATGTCTTTGTAAAGGGACATGTAAAGGGAGGCAACTAAGCCAATCTCAGAGCATGCTGCCCATAAAAGAACTGGTCCCACATCCTCCCATCCCATCTTATATCCCTGGTTTCATTCATTTGGTGATTCATCTCACCATGGAATAAGCTTCCCCCTCTGTACACATGCTGCTGTCCAGTGACGCAGGAAAAACTGAGGTCTCTAGTTTATCTTTGGACAACTTTTAGACCTCAGTGTTATCAGAGAGGAAAACCACCTTCCATGTGTATGAATCACAAGACGCCACTGAGGTATAAAGTGGCAGAACGGAGTCCTCTGTCTCTGAGGACTTTTGCTGGTGGGCCGGTCATCTTTTATTGCATAGTGAATATTTCTCATTTCACTCCTGCCTACAAGGTGAATGGACTGATTTGTTTGTTCAGAGGCTTTTAACTGTCTCAGTGTATTTCTTTAGTTATCTCTTCATTGTCTCTTGACCCATGGATGTTCAGAAGTGGCTAATTCCTCCTTCTGGCCATATGGCCACTGCAGCTCAAAACAGAGCATTTATCTTGATGCTAGATGGGTTTTGTTTAAGATCCTAATGTGTTTGACTCCTTCTACTCAGTGGTATCAAAGAAATATTGTGTGCAGGTCAAACATACAACTCTCTGCCCACATCGTGTTTGATAACCTGAGATAACAACAGTGATTCAAAGGACTCTCCCAGTGCACCTTTTGGGGAATGGCCCTTCTTATCCATCTGGCAAAGGCGATGGCACCCCAGACCCTATTACCAAATGAAAAGTTAACTGTCTCTTGGGTCATGTCTGCAGCCCCATCTGACCTTTAAACAAGTACCTGTTTTGCTGCTTCCACTCTGTCTGAATGACATTTTTTAACCTCCCATGCTGCAATTCCTGCCATGATGCTGCAGTATGTCCCTGCTCTGCTAATAATGTTGTCCTTACTCTGCTTCCTCCTTCCTACAGCTTCTCCACTCTTCTCCCCCTCTTCTGCTGTCACCACCCTTCCCTTCCCCAGCCCTGCAAAAAGAAGTGCACTCTGTCTTCTCGGCCCTCTCCTGGCTGAGAAAATAAAGAAAATCCCTATAAAAATAATGATCCTGGCTTGCACATAATGTCTGTTATTGAAAATGGGAAACACAAGGGCTCTGAGGGACCTTTACCCCCCGGGAGAGGTAATAGGCCTGCAAGGGGATAGGAGAGAGGGACATATTCAGCTGACTGAGCACCAAACACCAGGCTGAGACTTTGTTCTCGCCCTCCTGAAGCCAGACTTCCTAGTGGATACCTAGGAGCAGTCGTGTTTGCCTCCAGACGTTTCCTGAAGGTAGCTCAGGAACATTATTCTCTGGCTGACAAGATGATAGGAGCGTGTGACCTCTCGCAGCACTCACTGAGAAGAGACCCAGGATGCAGAGCAAGCAAAGGGAAATGAGGAGCTATCTGTGCCTGTGCCCACCTGCAAAATGTTGCTTGCTAGTGCCTATTAGATGGTTTTCCTGACCAGGTCCCATCTGAGAAGATGAGCTCTTGGTGAGCTCACGTCAGTTTTGACTGCCAGGTAATCCTGACCCCTCCACACAGGCATAAGATAAACTTGCTACAGTCACTGTGAATTTTGCTGTGTAAAGATTGTCCCCATGAGCACCAGCTTTGATGCTGCACTGGCTTCAGAACCCAGGTACAATCACTAACTCGTTATATTTACAAATAAATGCCTTACTACAGTGGTCCCGGCCTGCGTTACCCCTTTATTTTTCCAGTTTCTTTGCACTACACCAGTCCTGTCCTATCTCTGCTCTGGGCATTTTGCATATCTTCACCTGTCTGTACTCACCTGCCGCCTCTTACCTGTGTCGGCTACCTAGGACTGTTTGGTGGGCAAAACAACAATGCTGTTGAAAATACACTGTTTCCAGCCGAGCCCCCCACGCGCCACCAGAGGTTGCCGCGGGACGTGTTCCCTCAGCGCTGCCGTCGTGCCCAGCTACCAGGGGTGCTGTGGGTCCCTTAACCCTCTTCCTGGCAGGCTGTGCCTGGGCCTGCGCACCTCCTGTATTAACCTGCAGCGCCGCTCGGACACGGGAACAAGGACACGTCTCTAACAACAGCCAGAACAAAGGAAGGCGCTGGCCGGGGACGAGACTGCGTGGGGACGAGGAGCTGCCCACAAGACTGAAGGGGCTTCATGGAGGCCAGATAACAAACTCGAGGGCAGGGACGGATTTGGCGCGGGGACGTGTCCAGCGCAGCGGCTCGTGCGGAGAAGCAGCAAGGCGGGCAGAGCCAGCCCCAGCAGCGCTCGTCGCCCGACCCTGGCGGCAGACCAAGGCGGATGGCACCTTCTGGGCAGAACCCTGGCTGAGGAAGAGCTCGGGCTCGTGGGGGAGCAATCTGTCCCCAGCTGGGAGATCCTGTCAGCCAGAGGTTGGCAATGTTGGTTTTGTTATTTGTGCATTTGGTAATGCCTCAACTATGAGCCCTGTTCCCAGAATGCTTGTACTCCGTGTGACTGATGAGTATATTCCCAAAGGGCCCTGTGTACACGTTGGACTACCACAGTGCTCCAGGAATTAACTATATATCAAGTGGATGCAATCAAGTATATGATTTTACTGCTGACAAACAAACATATTTTCCATTAAGAGCAGAATAAACAAAAGCTGCCTGTGTTCTTATGAGCCTTTGTTCTTTTAATGATGGAAGTGAGCAGCAACCGAGTCATTTAACAGTTTAAATCCATGCACTCATCAACAGAGGTCACAGAAATACCAAGAAGGAGAAGAAGGAGGGGACTCACAGGCTGCGTCCACGCGGCCCTGGCCGGCCGCGGAGCTGGAACCGGCAGCTGGAGGTAGCGCAGCTCCTGCCGCCAAGGGGCCTCTCCAGGCGCTCCTGCGGCAAGTCTGAAATCCCTCTTCTTGCTGCAAGTCACAAGTCCCAGTGCTGCTGGGCACGAATGACTCAGTCACCTCCACCCTATTGCTCACAGCAGAACATACCCCTCCTTCGGGATACAGGATCCCAGCATGCTGGGCTGCTCAGTGTGACTTTCTGCTTTTTCTCATAACCGGTGGTTGCTTGCGCTTACTGCTACAGTATATACTTCAAATATACTTTCCCATGTAGTTTTATACGACTTACATCACAAGCGCAAGGCACCCTTGTGTTTTTTCACATTGTGGACGCATCTCTACATCAGAGTAAGGCTTGGACATGCACTTTTACTCTGCGGCCGTGGTACTTGAGGATGTTAAAAAAATGTAACAAGACAACTAATGTAAAGTTAACTCTGGCTCTAATTCTGGGCTGTGACTCCTTTGTTTTGTAGCTATGCTATTTCCTCTTCCCAAGTACAAGCGATGTTGTTTACGCTGAACTTCTTTCCCTGGAGTCTCACAGTGCGCTGCTCCCCCAGACAGCAGCCCTGTCCTGGCACAGTTTTCATGAGAAGCGTAGGCACGTGTGAGTTCAGAGGAACCTGCTCCCGCCGGGCCGCACGCACGGCGTGCCTGCGGGCTGCGATCCGACACGCCGACCGACGCTCCCACGGGCGCATCCCGCCGGGGCTGGGAGCAGCCGCAGGCGAGGGAGGCCCGGGAGCTGCTCGGCCTCGTCGGCTCCTCCACGTCGCTTCAGCTCCGCTTCCAGCTTCAGGAGCTCCGCCTCCCATTGCTCCAGGCACAGATTAGGCTGGCTGTGGCAGGGGGAATCTCCTCTAAGAAATACCGGTTCCCAGCCTCATGCCTCCTGTGGGCATGGATGCAGGAGCAATACACGAAGCCTGCTTCCCAGCTCTTCCTTTCCCAGCACCCTTCCCCAGCGCTGGGTGTTTGGAAGCAGCTCAGCTCTCCCACCTTGCACAAGTTACAAGGGAATGACAGCACATGCCAACCTGGCTGCCCCACGGAGGATATTTGGATGTTGGCCAGGTGGAGCTCTGGGCCGCGGTACAAGGAACAAGAAGAGCTGCACCGCGATTTACGGTGAGGGATGCAGCATGGGGCATCACCCTGGCAGGCTCTGTGGGAACTGGCTGTAAACTAGAAGCCACCTGCGCCTTCCTGGCCCTGCTCCCGTGAGACTGGTGGGATAAATAACAGCAACTGCAGAAGGGAGACTGCGGTCCTGGTTGGCTTTGTCATATAGGAGATCATGGAGGCTGCCCAGAGCAAAAGTAGTTCAGGGCCTTAGTGTTGTCAAAAGCACCTGAGAATGCAAGAGAGAGGGAGCCCTTAGGGAAAAAAAAGGAGTAACAGACTGGCTTTAGCTGGGAAGAGATCACAGCTCAGCGTTGTGCTGGTTGCAGGACACATGATCACTGTTAATGACTCCAGGCCTTTTTAGTACCTCTGATGAGAAGCCTCTCCTCCCCCTTGGTCCAGGCTCATCTCAGCGTGGGAAAACAAAATATTTAAGGAGGTAGATTAGCTCAAACACCTCACCCTTATCACAGTTATGGGAGGCAGCAGGCAGTGCTCGAAGAAGGGCGTTAGGGTTTGACATGCCCTCTGCGTCCCGCAGTTTGGTGCCAGCTCCATAGTCTTTTTGGATTTCAGGAGAAAGTGAGCTCACTCGGTGTCCTATCATCTGCTGTGACAACACAACACAGAAATCAACCAAAGTTACATGTTGCAGAACTTCTCCATGGTTTGTGCCGTGGTGCCTCCTAGAGCTTTTTCTGGTTTTCCTAAGAAAGGCCCGTCTTAGAAAGCCAAGACATTTTTGTCATTTCCTGCTAAGCATTCAGACTGGCTGCATTGGTTCCAGCTGCAGGACCGTGGATGTGTCTGCCCGCACCGTGTGAATCAGGCTCCTAAAATTCCCCAGAGGGCCTTCTTGCTCCGGACGTGACTCAGCTGATTTTTGAGAACACATTTGAAACAATCCATAGCTTTACACATACAAATCCGATTACACTCATAATCTGACTATTATACTTACAATCTTTATAAGAGTAGTGCTGCCATACTAATCGCCTTGACTCCGCTTCCTTGTTTGTTTGGTTAATAAGCCTGGCCCTCCACAAGCAAGTGGTCTGTCTCATAATAAAACAGCACTTCTTAATAAGAAATCCTTCTAGCACTGTGCCAACTCATCCTAGTCACCATTGCTTGTTTCTTTACTTTGCTGTTACTTAAATATAGCTCCCTAAAGCCACCAAGCAGCACTTTGAAGAATGAGCCCCCTGCCTTCCTGACACTTGTGGGAAGCTTGTGCCGGGCTGCTCTGCAAGTAGGAGACGGTGCCTGCCCCTGACCCAGGGAAAACAGGGCTCTCCTGGGCACGCGGCGCTGAGCGGCACTGCCCAGCTCAGCTTTCCACGCGCAGAGACGGAGGCAACGGCAAACGAAGAGCCAGAGGTCAGCCAGGACACGCAGCGCCTGTAAACGCTACCGGAGTGAATCCAGCCCTTGTCCAAGCCGCAGCTCAGGAAAAGGGCAGCGGGAAGGAGGCAGCGGCTGCCAAGCGCAGAGGAGCCCGGGACAGCAGCTGTCTCCTGAGGAAGGAGCCTGTGCCCGGCGGCAGGCTGGGCATGCCCGGCCGTGCACATATGTGTGTGACACTGCCCCGGTCGTGTCCCGAGAAAGGGGTCAGGCCAGAAGTCACCTACCCAGTGAAGCATCCGCAGAGGGGCTCTGTCCAAGCTTAATGACAGATGGGTTCTGCTTCAGACACCTGGAAGGAAACTAGTCCTTTCTGGCTGCTAGGTATTCAGTAGCAAATGAGTAGGAGCTGGATTTGTCTAGTAATAGCTTTGAAATAGCTGGCTTTTCTGTTTGAGGGTTTGTTTTCCAAGTGCTTTCCTTCTGCCAATAGTTTGTGGTATCAGATTGTGAGCAGATTCCTTCTGGAGCACTGTCTGCATTATGGGGTATCTTCTCAGTGCTTACTACCCTTGGCATTCAGGCCAGACTCCCTCTTAGCCCGTGGAAAGCAACACTAGTTGCAACACCGCGCTACACAGGGTGAATTTCAATGCCGTGACATCTATCCATTAGCTTTGTAGGGCACCAAGGTCCATCAGCCCCCAGAGAGCAGCTAGTTCAGATGCTTCCTTGCTCTCACAAGTTAGACATGGTGGTAGGAGGTGTGGGTGCATCCTCTGGCTACAGCTTACAGTATAAGAGTAGCCTGACATAACCCGGCAGGGATTTTTGGAGCTGCTCTACCCTCCAGCCGGGGCACTCCAGCCTTGCACAGGGCCAGACTAGATTCCCTTCCTCTCAAGGAGTGGGGAACATCACACACAGTATCACTGCAACAGAGCAAATCCACAGCGGAGCACAGATCACCCGCCACTAACTGCAGGAATATGCGGTCTGCGTTAACAGGCGCCACTTTTGACAGAATAAGGTCGCTTTTGGGGAAATTGCTGCAGCACAGCTACAAAGTCAGCAGGGAAAAGGCGTGTGCCAGTGTTCCACATGTGGGTTTGGGGCTGCCAAAACCTGTGCCTCCAGCTAGGTGGGCTCCCTTACTGTCTTACGGGTGAAGACTAACACAGACACCTCAAGCCTTAGTGAGGATTATTGAGATCCTCCAACACACAGAATCACAGAATGGTTGAGGTTGGAAGGAACCTCTAGAGATCACCTAGTCCAACCCCCCTGCTCCAGCAGGGACACCTAGAGCATGTGGCACAGGGTGGCATCCAGGCGAGTTTGGAAGATCTCCAGAGAAGGAGACTCCACAGCCTCTCTGGGCAGCCTGTGCCAGGGCTCTGTCACCCTCAGAGGAACGAAGTTCTTCCTCACATGGAGATGGAACTTCCTGTGTTTCAACTTGCACCCATTACCCCTTGTCCTGTCACCGGCCACCAGAGAGAAGAGTTTCGCCCCATCCTCCCTACGGTCCCCCCTCAGGTACTTACACATATTGATCAGATCCCCTTTCCATCTTCTCTTCTCCAGGCTAAACAGGCCCAGCTCGCTTAGTCTTTCCTCATAAGATAGATGTAACATAGCTGACAAGGGTAGAGGCAGGGCACTAACTAGTGCCAAAAGCTGCATTTCATAAACTTGGTGCTTATCAGCCCCAATATTCAAAATGGTCTGACTTTCCTCCACTATTAAACAGGGAAAGTATTTTCCACATTCCTACTATGCTGAACTTTTGCAAGACTTTATTCATTGAGATTTTCACAATACTTTAAAGCTGCAGAAGGAAACCTCTCCTTCAGTCCTACTCCTCCAGTGCCACCAGAGACTGTACGGTGACAGGGTATAACTACCTGGCACAAACACTCGGTGATGAGTGTCACAGTCGCTCCTGATGGCAGAGAGCAGGAAAAGGAAAGGCAAAAGAGGGCTAAATAATAATCATCATACAATGCTCCTGCTGTCCTTACAAATAAGCAGTAATCAACAGCAAGAGCTTGCAGAGACCATGAGCTATGCCAAAAACAAACCTTTGGGAACAAGCCAAAGCTTTCTGCTGCTTTCAGCAGGTCTCTCAGGGGGCTGGAAGTGTGTGGGCAGAGAGGGGACCAACTATCCATTTAACACAACATTTTAAGATGTTCATTTAACACAGTATTTAGAGTGTCTAGGACTTTGGCAGAATCATAGGTTACCAAACTGCACCCCCAGCAGCACCCAGGTTGGATGAATATACAGGAGTGCACTTGACTGGTACACATGGCAAATGGGAGATATCCAGTGATCTCAAACTGTCATGTGGCATCCGACACTGAGGGCTCCTCTTACTCTAGATTTTTTATCCCATCGGCTGCACATTATCTTTCTCTGTGAAATTGTGCTTTTTGTTAAAAAAAATACAGTTCCTGTAAAAGTTCAGGCCAGATCCCATTTTAAGCAATGGGAGAAAAAAGAAAAGTTTTATAAAATCACAGGTCCAATTATTTGAATAAAAAGCACACTTCTATTTACAGGAATAAGCACTTACTGTGCTTGTGGGCTGTCTGAATTTATCAGCTGCCCTCCAAAACAGTAACCCAGCTTGGCCCTACTTAAATTATCATTACTGGGTCACATCACTAAGGGCTACGACAAGAGTGCAACAGGGATATTAAAGGAACTGCTTGGGAGGATGTAAACTTTAGGGAAGGGAGATGCTGCCTCACAGTGTTAAAGCTTTCTACTGCTTTTCCTTGGATTAGCAGACTTTTCTGAGAGAGCCAGCCCAGAGGTTCAGTTGGGAGCATCCCCTGGCACGATATCTTTTGGTTGGAGCTGGAGGCAACTGCACCTGCTCAGCCTAAAGCATCTGCCCTAACTGGAAATACTGACTTTTGCACGGCCAGCCCGATGCACCGCACAAGCATGCAGTGAAAGACAACACAGCAGATGTCCGCTCCCTCCCTTCCTCTCAGGCCGGAGAGGACAAATCTGTCTGCTCGGACGGGCACACAAACCTGGATTTGGCGAGTGTGATTTGGCAGAGCCCAGCGCCGGGCTCTGTTCGGGGCCTGCGCCATTTGGGTCGCTTTCCTCTCGTGTAGCTGCCAGTGCAGTCCCCGCCTGCCTGCGTCCTCACGCTGGGGACAAAGCTGAGCTGGGGCAGAAGGAAGGACAATTTACCACAGGTATTAGAAAAAAAATATAAATAGTATCGGGCTTCTCCAGAGTTTCCCCAGAGCAGCTTTTCCTGGGCTTTCTATCCCAGCAGGGCACCAAGGGAGATGGGTGACCGGGCAGCACCAGCAACGCTAGTTGGGAGACCAGGAGGAATAGCCGGCACACACGGCATGGCCTGGAGCTGTGAGCTGCTGGCCACGGCGAGGCTCAGACGCAGCCGTGGACCGGCTCGCCTCGGCCGCTGCTTGCGCGACTGTGAATGTTGGAGTGACGGCAGCCCGGAGTGTGGTGATTCGCACCCCGGTTGGCACCGGCCACTCTGCAGCACATGAAACAGCGAGGGCTGAAACCATCAGCTTCCTAAAACCCAAGCACGGAAGCAAGGCTGTTGGCATTTTCAGCCTCCGCGCTGCCCCTCGTGGGAGGACACACTGGGTCGGGCTGCTGTGTCCTTGCTGCAAAAGCTGGCAGCAGGACGGTAGGGAGGTGCTGCCCCAGTGAGGGGGAACAACCCAGCATGGCAAGAGGCAATCTGAAAAACAAAGGCTTTTACAATGCTTGCCCTCACTGCTTAGCTGTCTCCACTAGTCCCACACAGCCACGGTATCCTGACCTGAGGGCTCCTAACCAGCAAGTCTTGACCACTCCTTCCTTTAGCAGCTGAGAGCTGTTCTCCTTCTATCCAGCGAGGCTGGACCCCTCCTTCCTTTAGCAGCTGAGAGCTGTTCTTTAAGCGCAAGGAGCAGAAGCAAGGCGGAGAGGGAGGCCTGGTTTGGGGAGGCGCTGTCAGCAGCCCATGCAGGAGCAGGGCCTCGGCAGGTCAGGCCATCTCCTCGGCCCAGCGGTCCCACGCAGGCCTCAGCACCGCCGGTTCCATCAAGCTGCTGCCGCCTGGGCGTCTTTCCCAGGCCTTTAAAGCCCAGCTTTTACTGGGAGAAGAGTCGAAGAGCAATGCCCTACCGAGCTGACCACAGAGCGATCCCTTTTACTTCATTTACTCATTAATGTTTGCAAAGCTCATGTAATTATTTACTTAGAAGGAGAAAACAAGCAAACCTCAGCAGGACAGAATTAAGAGCGGCATCGCAGCAGCCC
>NW_010587625.1:138910-183255 GCF_000705375.1 Tinamus guttatus | reverse complement strand
TGCTCCGGGCGACTGGCTGGGTACAGCAGTCAGTCCCATCCTTGCACAGAGGCAGGTGGATGAGCAGCACCGCTAGTATCAAAGCTTCAAGGATCACCTTGAAGGCGTTTATAAACCTGAGCACTGACCCTAAACACCGTATGATTTTTACAGGGGGTGTTTGCTGCTTGCCTTGAGGGATGTTGGCCTGCGCTGCTGGGGCCTCGAGCCCCACAGTCACTCCCGGCTGCAGTTCTGGCCGCCCTCTCCATACCTGACTTTCCCAGTCTCATGCTCACCAGGCCCCTGTGCCTCCTCCCTGCCTCAGTTTCCCTCTCAACCCCCTCCTTGCCTTGACTCCCAGACAACAGCCCTCCCCAGGGCAGGGCCCCAGCCACAACCAATTCCATGTAGCTCTTGGGAAAATAACAGGGAGCATCCCCACGGCTGCTGGCACGGAGCAGCAGCCGGGTGATTGGGACATCTGCAGCCAACTCACAAGTGGTGACTGCTGCTCCAAAGCTGCTGCATCACGGCATTTATCTGTGCAGGCACGAAGCTGCTTGCCTCCCCATGCCCGACCGTGGAGCAGACGGGCCAGCTCAGGCAGGGCTGCTGGCACCAGGGCAGCCCCTGCTTTGCCCCACTGCAAGCTGCACTGAGGCCAGGGCTGCAGCCGCTGCTTCCCTTGCGCATGGGGCAGTGCCCAGAAGCACCTTTGCCACACACAGAAGAGGCGCAAGGCTGCAGGTCCCGGGGCCAGGTGAGAAATAGTCAGTGACCTGGAACCTGCAGGGGCTTCTGACCAGCAAATGAGAGGCCAAGTGGGCCACGCTGCAGGCTGAGGCCTGGCCCTCCCATTTGCAGTGGCTGCTGTCCAAGACCAGCAGTGACACAGGGGGAGCCCTGCACTTGGGTCTAGGTGACACTGGTCACCAGGTCTATTTGTACATGTGCCCGAAGCCTGCAGGATGGGACACGTTTGAGAGATTACAAAATAAATAACACTTAATCCACCAGGCATGCCATCAATTCAGGGATGGTGTGGACAGCAAAACCGATCGATGGACTAATGGCATAGAGCCCTGTGCAAACAGGAGACTGTGACCTGCAACAGCAGCCCCAGCTGCCACAGCACCTGCAGAAACCCCCTAAAAAGGAAAAAGGCCCTGAGCCCTCCATGGTGTCATGAGCAACACAAAGCTATCTAACCCATGAACCAATGGCACTGCAGCTAGGAAGGTACCAAGGAACACAAAAAGGTGTCCAAGAAAAAAAGAAAGCAAAACAAGTGGTTGGGGAAAGCTCCTGCTTTATTAGACAAATTTATTTAGCTGAAGAAAAAATAAACAGAAGGCACACAGAGGGGCACATAATCCCTCAGTATCTTGAAGAAAAGCTACTGCAATTAATTTTAATAAACAAAAGACCCCTGAAGGAACTGAAGACTGCTGCAGAATTCAGATTTCCCATACGAAGAGATGAAATCTTAAAAGCTCAACTGACTTATGTTAGAGCCTGAAATCACGCCCCAGGGATCCCAGATCATCTTGTGAAGCTGACTGCTTTGGAGTTCAAAGTTGCATCTTTAGGAATTTACCTTTGATCCACTGTGATTCCGCTCTGCAGATAAGAGCTACTTCAAACACACATTTTAATTCACTTGATGAATATAAAATAAAATTTAAAAAAATGGAAAAAAGGAAGGCTGAGGTGGCAGGGGAAGGAAGGCAAGACCGTGTAAGCACACACACCACACCGTGCCTTTGGAGCAGGATGCTCGCAAGGGCCCTGGAAAGAGGCGGTAGCGCTGGCTGCTTTTCACAGCTGGCAAGAAAACACCATGGTCACGCTGAAGTTCTCTGCAGGACATGAAACGCGGGAGCAGGACCCTGCCGCAGTGGTCTGACTGTACGCAGGCTGAACACCGCTCGACGGCGGTACCTGTCGGGGGGTACCCATGCAGGAGTGAACCCCACCGCAGTGCTCAGCGCTTCGCCATGGCACCCTGGGCCTGGCACAGGGCGTCCAGGACTCACCCTTCAGAGCAAGGGAGGGCACTGGAGGCGCTGGGTGAGCTCCTGCAGCACCCAAGGAGAGCTCTGCGCACGCAGCCCGTCGCACCAAGAGCTAGAGCAAGTGCTACCGGCGTTTTACCAGCCCAGAGACAACTCTGCCACCCGTGCTGTTCCACACGGAGCCCTGGGCATGCCCCCGCGCGCCCAGCTCTTCAGAGGTGTCTGCGGAACAGAAGTTACCCTGGTGGCAGGATCTTAAAATAGCTGAAGGGGTGACAGTGCAGCTGGTGAATATCCAGAGTTCAAAGGCTGTCCCAGCTGCACTGGAACAAAAGGCTTGTTGAGACATTTTCTGAACAGCAGAGTCAAGTCCCTCTTCAGAGAGAGGTCATACTAGAGCAAGGGTAGCAATAGGATTATTTTCAAGAACAAGTCTGGACCTCCTTCAAGTGTTCTCCCCACCATAAAGTCAATGCCTGCCACTTTTGCCAAGTGCTGCCCTGGCAGCAGAAGGGGTGTCCTTAACCCACCACTCCTCCCAGGAGGCACCGATCCTTCCTGCCCCTCTGGCTGGCGATTATGGGAAGCAGCATCAAAGCAGTGGCAAGGGATAGAGGCTGGAATCCCTGCATGGTCTCAAGGAAAGACTTGGTGTCTGCCAGCACCTTACCTGGCATAAGAAAGTTAGTGAACAAGATCACTGGGGTTTTGTTTCATAGATCCCCTGTCAGTAAAAGGGAAAAATGAAAAACAGCGAAGAGAAAAAAAAAAAATCATAGAATCCTTAAGGTTGGAAGAGACCTCTAGAGGTCATCTAGTTCAACCCCTCTGCTCAAGCAGGGACCTAGAGCACATGGCACAGGACTGCATCCAAGCAGGCCTTGAAGATCTCCAGAGAAGGACACTCCACAACCTCTCTGGGCAGCCTGTTCCAGTGCTCTGTCACCAAATGTGTTTATAAAAGACTCATCATTAGAAATGAACATATAAAATTTAATAGCTTGGCTTAAAATACAATTTCAATTAAAAAACAGCAGGCAAAAACCAAAAAAAAAAAAATCAGTTTCATAAAACATACATGACATTGCTGCTACTGTTATAAGACCCGTGTCCCAGAACATCTTATAGTGGAAAACAATCCTCAAATTTAGTTCACATACTTCATTAAACAGTAAGAAGAAATAACATTTATGTCAATTCTACCTCTATGGAGACTCTACATCTACTTCCCTGACCCTAGACTGAGTTTCTGTAATAAAACTTCCATTTTCAATAAAAATGTGTAAATATATATACGTATTTCTATGTATCATGTTTAAAAAATTCCCTTGCCATAGTAACATTATTCCCTGTAATTCATGAATGGAAGCCCAGATGGCAGGTTCTTATCAGCCTTGCACATCCCATTGCTGCTCTGCAGACCATGGATCCTACACTGGGCCGCATCCGTGTGCGCAGTCCCTTTGGCACTGTCCTGCCGGCTCCCTTCTCTCCTTGGGCTTCCGACCTACGGGCTCTTTCCAGGTAACTGCTCTGCGTTTGCTCCACGCCAGCCCAGGGAGCTCATGGCAGTGAAGAGAACAAGACCTGGTGTCCAGAACACCAGCAAACCTCAGAGCAGGCCAGGAGCAGAGAGGGAAGGAGGGGAAGTGAACTGGTGTATGAAACAGCTCAGGACTGGTCTGAGCACAAATCCCAGGATACTGTATTTCATGTAAAAAAAAAAATATTTTTTTTAAGTGGGGAGGGACTTCAAGTTGACATCTAGTCTCAGCACCAGGGCATCGTCAGCTATACCTGTGCAGTCCAGAGGTCCCACCTGACACTAAGGACCCCAATGCCAGATTCCACAGCCCCTCTAGGCAACCTGCTCATTTTGCTAGGAAGAAAATAAGCTTTTCAACATATAACCTGAATTTCTGCAATTTAAGGCCACAAGCTGTACTTGCAGTGGACTTTGAGAACACTTTCACACATTTGAAGGCTTCACTCTCCTCAACCTTCCCCTCTGAAAGTGGCCCCACACAATTCATTGCACCCTTCCTCATGGGCCAGGTTCTGGGGTACCAAGTGGTCTGGCTGCTCTCCTGGGGCATCAGGAGACATCTTACAGAGCTGCCACCATGCAGGTTTGCAGCCTGCATTTGTGCTAACTGTTCCTTCCTGGAAGCAGAATTCCATACATGTCCTTTTTGAACTGTATCCTACTTTTTTGGACCATTTCTCCAGCCTATTCAGGCTCATGTCCTAGTCAATGTGCTTCCAGCTCTTCCCAACTCTGCATTGCCTGAAAATTTTATAAAGCTTCTCACTATCCCAATCACTAATGAAGACATGAGCAGTGCCAGACCCAGCACTCATCCTTATCCATGCATGTGATGGTCACATTCCACCCTTCAATCCAGGTTTGCCTCGGAGATGAGCTGCCTCTCTATCCCTCCTGTGCTACTAATCAGAGGGTGCCTCTCTTTCATAAGCACAAACACACGGTGAGTAAATACTGTACCAGCTACTGCAGAGTGACAGCTTTTGAGGTTCTCAGCAATGCCTGCTGCCAACTGGGATCAAAGTCAGGGCTTCTGCTCCCAGGTGCCCTTTTTGGTGTCTCCCTCTCAGCTTCCTTTCTCGTGACATCTGCTGCAGCCCCCCTTGACCTACTTGGCCTGCTGCGCTAGGATGGGGCTGTGCTTTCTCAAAAGGAATCCTGCCTGTGCCTGTGTCGAGCTGTTAACATCTTAGGACCTGGCACATGGGAACAAATCCATGAGTTCAGCCACCCTGAGCTGCTGCTGGAGCTGGCTGTGATCAGTGCCTGACTCCAGGGGAGGCATGTGGAGCCCCAAATATGCTGCTACACAACAGCTCGCCCTCCAGGAGGGTTTCCTCATGACCCCAGGAGCCTGAACCTGGGTCAGACTGAGTTTTCAAGTAACCAAGTAGTGAGATTTCAATAAAACTGGACATACTCCTTTTGGACCCAGTGTCTGTTTTGGACATCCAGGCACCTCCAAGGGCAGCAGTAACCCAGCCACTCCAGAGCCCAAATTGGCAGGTCACAACAGAAGCCACAAGTGCCATCACCGTGCAGCACACAAGAATTTAAAAGGAAAATCAGTACCATTCCTTCCACGTAGGAAAATCCATGTTGACAAAGCAGGTCTCTGTGCGTTCTATGAACATACAAGCGTGCACTCACCTTTGGTGCATGTTAAGGGTTTGTCCACTTTTAAATAACTACATTAAATATTGTTTTTCTCTGTATATGGCATCCTTTTAGATGGGCTTCATTGTATATATTCATGGTATATACATGAACACCGTATTTATATATATTATATATCACTTGTATGTACACATTTACAAACCTTCAAAAATATATTGCACTTATATACAATATAGCTTCATCTGATCAGTTCACACAGTTACTAAGGCGAGTTCTTCATAAGTAAGGCAGTTTTGCATCCTCCCCCCTGCAAATTTAACACGTGATTTCAACAATCTGCCCTGTTCAAGAGTAAACATTATAAAGTCTTTCTCCAACCTGCATGCAATTCCTACTAGTATCAACTAGTAGTTTTGCAGTTGTTTCTAGCAGAAAATAGTCCAATACAATGTTATTAGCTGACAACGGGCTCAAATAAGAGTACTAAAGAGATAAATAAGGTACCACCACTCTAAAAGGCCACCATCCAGGGTTTTTTTCCCCTCCTGTATTTACTAGTGTTTTATACATGCTCTTAATTTAATTCCTGATCTTTGCTCTCTTGTTTCAAGTGCAAACGACATCATGAGCATTACGGTGTTCCTTGGACAGAACAGAAACAAATGTATTAAGCAAAAACACTGCTCTGATCCCCAGAAGAAGACACCACCTGACTTTCTTCTGGAGAAGGTGATTAGTGTTTTACCCAACATGCTGAATTATGGAATAATGTTCACTTGAGACCTTCGTTTAAAATCCACAGAGGATCGGAGATCTTAAATCTCAGTAAGAGTGAGCTTGTAAGATCCTCCAACTTCTTCAATCTGCAACTGGAAGGTATCTTCATTAGAATAGTGCTTCACAATGTTATCATCCATGTTGACCAGAATTCTAGAAAATGAAGACAAACCAGGATTAATATTAAATGCAAAAGTTTGCAGAGCTACAGTCAAATCTCAAAGAACACTGATTGCCTGGAGGTAACTTAAGTTCCCTGCTCATCCATCTCTCTGACCCATTTGTTCCTAGCAGATCTAGTTTATTTTATTCACAGTAGGTACCAGTACTTGCAGACGCTTTTATGATAAAGTCTAGCTCCTCGACCAGGGAGGAAGACTGAGCTCAGAAGCGTCAGAAATCCTTTTGAGGCTGGAGGCACTCAGACAACCCCTGGGGCTCTAGGCTAGTTTGACTATTAGAAATCATCAGCACAACCCTACAGAGTTGGCAGTGAAGCTGCTGATGTCTGGTTGCCACTTTTGCCAAGCAGCTGACACTCGTGTGTGTGCATGGGTTCATACCCCCCACCCTCCTTACTTTACTTACTGAAAAGCTCTCCTTACTAGTGGTTCAGTTACCACCAATTTAAAGGTATTTGGCAATTCTCTCTCTAATTCAGCCCTGAATGCACAGCTCCACAAACTGCATTCCAAAGCTGATTAAAAGACTTATTTCTCTGGCCAGAGGGGCTTCAGGGAAAGGGCTAAAAAAAATGAAACGAGTTCAGAGAACCACCATGAAATTTAGTATGAGATTAAAAGGAAAAACAAAAGCAGACGTGTTCAGGAACTCAATCCCTTTTCATTACCAAGGAAAAGTAATCAGTGGAGGATAATCTCTGTGAGTAACAGGTATTTCTTAAGCAGAACTCTCTTCAATTTATCAGACAAAAAGATAACCAGATCTAATAATTGTAAATAGCTGTAAATAAATGCAGCCATAGTTAGTACAATTAACCACCTGACCAATTGGGCAGGGTTGAGGTAGGCACCTTTGAACAAAGCTAGCTCTCTCGCAAGATCAACTCTGGTTCAAACAGCAATTAACTCAAAGTCCTATGACCTGTATTTACACAGGAAGTAAGGCTACTTATTTCTTAAGGACCCTTCCTGTCTTCTGCACTTCCACTGGAACTGGGTTGGTCCATATGCGTGTGTGTGTGTGCATGCAATGGCATTTGCACATGTGGAGCATGAAGAGGGATTACAAAGCAGATTTGTAGGCTTGAAAAGAAGTTACCTTCTCAGGCAGTTGTTGTACAGGTATCTACTCACCCTTTTTTACATTTTTTGAAGATTTTTCCAATTTTATCAAAGGGAACATCATACTTATCAGATATCTAGGTGAAAAAAAAAAAGAAAAAAAAAAACAAACATTTGTGAAACAAGGACACTGCTGGCACCATCTTCCACTTTGTAAAGAAACAGTCAAAGGTCTGCAAATCAAAGCAACTGCTCCACCCCAAGGTTAATGCTAAATCCTGAACTATAACATGAGCACAGAGATGAGAACCCATCCTCTGTGGGGAATTCACTGACTACCAAGGAGAGAGAAAAAAAAAAAAAAAAAAAGCGCACTCTCAATCTGGCCACTCCACTCACTTTTCACATTGCAAAATGGTCCTAAAAAGAAGAGAAGAAAAACTCCCAAACTCTGGTCTCCATTTTCTGCTGGCTCTCCATGCTCTTAGCTCACTGAAAATCATTTTCAAGTTCAGCAAAGTCAGCCCAGTGTGAAACCACAGCCACTGCATGTGGCCCATAATGTCACAAGGTCAGTGTCCTGGGCCTGACTTGCTCTGGCAAACTGCTGTGTCACACTGGCACACGCACTGGCTTGTGTATCACACAAGCCCCACACCAACAGCCCGAGCAGGGGGGGTTCTCCCATCAGCATTTCTGAGCTCCTGCCTCCTGCTCTAAGAAGTCCAAATGAAGCAATAGGCTAGAGCTTCACTCGGGGACCACAGGCAAAGGGAGGACTTCACAGTCTTCCTCCCTCCCTCCCTCTTGTGCCCCAGCACACCCATGAGAACTGCTTACAGCTGCAGGAGCTGCTCTCAGCAGTAACACATCAATAAATTCCTCTTCTGCCTCTTATTCCTCGCCAGGTTTTTAAGGGAGAGTCATCCAAAAAACAAACTGTAATTCCAAAGCCTCACACCTAGGAGGGTCTCAGGTTACAGAGCCATCTCCAGGTCCCAAAGCCACCAATACCCAGCTGTAGGGCCCTAAGTCTTCTGTCCTCAGAGACTACGGGGCATTAGTCACAGAAAGAGACAGCCAGAACCGTCAGTTCTGAACTTGTGCCAACATTACACCATTCCTCAGAGTTAAGCTCTGTATTTCCTTGCAGTCTTGTAGCAGCAGGGGTAGTTGAAGGCTATTTTGGAAGCCAAGTAGCAGAGAATATCTTCACGCATGTGTGCAGATACATAAAACTCTCCAAATACATTGAGAAACTGGGACTTAAAGAGCTCTTCATAGAAGAGCTCTGCAAGTTAAAAAGAAAGGTGGGCACCCAAGCAAGACTGGGAAAGACAAAAACAAAACCAAGTTCCTGATAAGATTAAAATATTATTTATGACATGACAAATATTCAAGGTAGGAGTCTGCTGACTGTTTTTGACATAACTAGGAAAAGAGCAACAAAGCTTCTTCAGCAATTTGGCCAAAACAAGAAACTTTGATGACAAGCCAGCCTAGAAGTCTGTCTTTCCAGTATGGAAAGACATTCATTTTGGAGTAATTCAGGTATCCACTAGTCAAGCTTGAGCCAAGTCTGGATTTTCAGGGAATCTGAGAAATACCTTTCTATTGGCTCCTATGACCGCTTGGTGTAAAGGGACCAAATAGCCAGGAATCATATAGTCACTTTTTCCTAAACCAGAGTCAAGGAATATTTAAGGAATATTACTTACAGCTTCCATTAAACCTTTCAGAGATGGTGTCTTCAACATAAGTGCATCAAAGACTTCCTCTGACTCTTTTCTGACATATAGCAACACTGAAAAAGAAATCAGTGAGTGGAATTTACTACATAATGGCTAACCATAGTCACAATAATGACTAAATACAGTGTAAAATGCATTAAAATACATTAAAATGCATTAATAGGGTCACAGAAAACATGCATAGCAAAGCTAGCTCAAAACATACTTGATGCACATAGAAATGCTGAATGCTCATGCATTGAACATCTAACTTTTTTGCAAAAGACTTTTGCATTTTTCTATTTGTTATTTTCTCTATTATTTCATTAAAAGACTAAATCTGAAACCCAAAGAAGAAAAGAAAACACAGCACTCTGGGCCTCTAGGGTGCTCTGTATGTCACAGGTCTTGTGCCTCAGGACTTTACACACCGCCACAGCCCAAGAGCTGCTATCATAGCCAGCCTGCCCGCTCCTAGAATCATAGAATCATAGAATGCTTAGGGTTGGAAGGGACCTCTAGAGATCATCTAGTCCAACCCCCCTGCACACGCAGGGACACCTAGAGCACGTGGCACAGGACTGCATCCAAGCGGGTTTTGAAGATCTCCAGAGAAGGAGACTCCACAACCTCTCTGGGCAGCCTGTTCCAGTGCTCTGTCACCCTCACTGTTAAGAAATTTTTCCTTAAGTTCCTATGGAATTTTTGATGTTTCAGTTTCCGGCCATTTCCTCTAGTCCTATCAGTGGCCACCACTGAAAAGAGACCATCCCCGTCCTCTGCACTCCCTCCCTTGAGGTATTTATATACACTGATTAGATCCCCTCTCAGCCTTCTCTTCTCCAGGCTGAACAGGCCCAGCTCCCTCAGCCTCTCCTCATAGGGCAGATGTTCCAGGCCCCTGATCATCCTTGTAGCCCTGCGCTGGACTATCTCCAGCAGCTCCATATCCCTCTTGTACTGTGGAGCCCAGGATTTCTAATTTTCCTCATTTCCTCATTTCCTCTAATTTTCCTCATTTCTAATCCTTTAGTGGCACACACCCCCACTCACCTCATGTTGCCCCATCCCCCTCCTTCCCCTCACCATGTTTCAGGAATCTTCCCACCACCCCAGCTTACAGACCACACACATCTACTGCCTTGCTAGGAAGGGAATCAAAGTAGGAAACCCAATTGGATGAGCATCCCTAGCACTCTCGAGGTCGGCAGAGCCGCTGTACGTAACCACCAGCCTCACTAACAGCTGCATTAAGACTGAGGAATAGAACAGCAAGGAAGCTTGGAGCTTTGCTGTCCTTAATCCATCTTGTAATGACTAGGTACGACAACGTGGATTTTTTATGAGGGCTGAACAGCCACAGCTTTGACACATCTGCGACATGAAATATTTATTGGGGTATCTACATCAAACAAGCAGAACTCAGGGCAGGAACAGCAGCCTGACAAATTTTGGCTAAAGGAGAAGGATTTCAGAAACAAGGACAGCACAAAGCCCCTCAGGTACAGCACAGGTATGATGAAACAGCAGTCAAAAGAAAGAAAATCCCATAGGTCCTGTTTCGTGGCTGCCTGCAGCAAGAGAAACCATAGGGTCTCATTTTCTTTTACAAAAAGGGAAAAAAGAAAACCCTCCAAACCTCTATTCTTTTAATTAGTTTACCTAGATGCAGGCCACTAAGCCTGGACTTGCTAGTTTTAATTTTTAGTCACAGACACAGATTTAATTATTGGTTTGGGTGGTCCTTCCACATAACAGTCCTCTACATAATCTCCAAGTCGCCCTCAGCTCCTTCCATGACACCACAGCAACATCCAATTTCACATAATAATTGCAAAGGTTTGCAACATGTTTAAAATAAACAAACTAACCATTCAATTTTGTCTTTCAGCTAGGAACAGCTTCTTTCCCAGCACCGTGACAGATGCAGTAGTTTTATATCTAGAACCAATTCTTGGCATTGATCACTTGGAGTCCTACAGGCTGCTTCCAAAGTGCTTTGTACTGGATTAGGTGATTAATTCCCTCCCTCAGTCTGCTAAGGGGACAGTGCAAAGAAAGAGCCACAGAGCAGGTAAGCAGTTTACCAAAGTTTAGAGGCAATCAGTGTCTGAGCTGGAAGAAAAAGAAAAGAATTTGCACAGGGAAAAGAAAATAGAATTTAATTACATGCTTATATAGATGATCACTGCCACTACTCAAAAACAGGAACGAGAAAAAAATAAACAAAACACACACAGAGGCTAAACTACACTCCAAAATAAATGTAAATGACCGTTTAAATCTCACATCCATATCATCATTCTTATGGGCAAATGATTCCAACAAATGATTCAGTTTTTGAAAGAAAAAAAGAAATAAAAACAATACCTCTTTTTGGTTCCTCTATTCTAGCCATCTTATTTGGAGTAGCAATAAAATCCTCTTCCCCAATGTAAGGCCCTCTCTTCAGATTGGAGCTGTCATTAATAGGGCAAGAATTAAGTTAGTTATGGGGACTTAGTCCTTGGCCTGCAAGCAAGACTTCAGTAGTCCCGGCAGAGCACAGCTCTTACCTTTCACCCTCCAGTTCCTCTGAAGCAACAGGAAGGACCTTTTAAAACAAAGGGGAGACTTTCTTGATATTGGTAGGAAAATAAATGCTGATAAGCTAGGCAGAACATCACGTGGTATTCCGTCCTCTAAAAGCAGTAGAGGCTCTAAATGCTACACAACTAAGTCACACAAGGCGACTGGGGCAGTACAGTCCTGTCAGCAATATTCTTCCATCCCACGAGGCCTCTACCTGTTAATAGCAGCCTCATGACAGCTTTGTTTGCATTAAAGATTCGTTGGACGAGGACAGCAAAGGTCTAACGGCACTGGGTTGTTGTTAAGGGAGAGGAAACCTCTGAACCCACTGGCAGGAGCTGTGGGGGACCTGACTGAGCCATAAGCCCATTAATGCACTAGATGGTGAGGAAAAAGGCTGTGACACAGAGCCAGCTAGGACTATAATGCTCAAGATGCTTCTATCCAAACAATAACATCATCTTCATTTTAATAAAAAGATAATACTTTTGCTTAGGACTGTGAAAACTTTATCCAGAACTGGAATTTATTTCTCTTTCAGCCCTGTATGAAGTGATACTGGCTCAACCTTCCAAAAGCAAGTAAGCATCATTACCTCTTTTTGGAAAGAGAATTTCAAAGGGTGCAAGATGCCTAAGATAGAAAGCCAATTAGTTCTTGTATGTTCCTGTAGAGTGGTATGGATTTGTCTGACAGTCAGTAAAAAAGCCCCCACAGGTTCTGCTATGGAACATACCAGGGATTTTCTCCACTGTGAAACACATGGAAAAGTTTGCCTTGAATACAAAGTTTATTCTCAATCCCTCTCAGGGGATTAGGCAATGCCCTTAAAGTAAGATTTATGTTATATTAGAGCACGCCAGAATTTAAGACACAGGAAAGTTCACAGTTTTGAAGTCTGTTTGCTCTCCAATTTATTCTATTTTCCCTTTCAGTTTCCTGTCAGCTGGGACTTTCTAGGAGCGCCACGGCAGCCGACCACCCAACTGACACTTTTGCCAGTTCCACAGCAGGGCTTCTCACTGCAGCAGCAGGCTGGAGAGCCCAAGGTCTACAGCAGCTCACCAGAAACCCAACAGATTTTACGAGAGGAAACCAGACAGCAGCTAATTCAGCAGACCCCAAACTGGAGATGCTGTGGAAAAAATCAGCTCAGGTTCAGAGAAATGGGAGTTTACGGGAGAAGAGTTTCTTCAGAAAACATCCCCAGCTAACACCAGCCAGTGCCTCAAGGAGATATGTTTGCTGCTCATTCAAGACTTGGCCTGTAGCTGTTTACAGTGTCGCTGCAGACAGTCTGGCATCTGCTACGTGTGCCTGCACACACAGCACCCTAGACTTCCTATAAACATGCTCCATAGCCCTCCCCATCCTCACAGCCCAGGTTTACATACGTGGGCACCACGCTGCAGGTTCGCAAAGTGAACGTCGGGGATGAAGAGGACTGGCTGGGTGTCTAGATCCATGAAGGGCTTGAAGACAGTGATGTCCGTGCGCTTGTGGGAGGGCAGCATTGGCACTTTGACATCGGAAACTGCAAAGAGGAGACAAAGATTGGAGCGCAGAACAGCAGAGACATTGGCAGGACATTCCTACATCATGTAAAAGGCATATAGCACTGCTGAACAAGGACACACCACAGCCCAGGTCAGAGAGAAGCTTCTGTGACAGAGGAGGAGTTTGAATCCGGGTCTTCCGCCAAGAGAAGAAATAGCTTGTGCAAACTCCCACTTAACTGGGCTGTTTGACCTTATTTAAATATTAAATTTGGCTGCAGAAATGTCTGCTTATCCTCCCCAATACAGAATTCCAGGTGTTCCATCTACCAAGTGAATTTTCCAAATAGATGGTAAAAACAAATTGTACTCCCCACCATCCATTGTCTCAAAAAGTCTCCAAGTTTCCCAAACAAGGAAAGCAGGAAGGCAACAAAGAGAAAAAACAACCGTCCCACGTAGCTCCAGCTGGGAGTCTCACACTGAACAGTATCACAAAAGCATCATCATATTAAAGAAATAAAGCAGGAAGGCAACAAAGAGAAAAAAAACTGTCCCACGTAGCTCCAGTTGGGAGTCTCACCCTGAACAGTATCACAAAAGCATCATTATATTAAAGAAATCATAGAATCATAGAACGCTTAAGGTTGGAAGGGACCTCTAGAGGTCGTCTAGTCCAACCCCCCTGCACACGCAGGGTCACCTAGAGCACGTGGCACAGGTAGCAAATATTGCATTTCTTGTAAGATGTGACACTTAACAGTTAAATTTCTATTCCACCTTGCAGGTTTTCAGATTTTGTTCATCTCCTTATTCGCCCAAGTCACCCCAAGCTGCCAGACCAAGAGCACCAGCTCCCACAACACGGCAGCTGAAGCAGCAGCACGCACAAAGCTGAGGCCCACAAATCCCCACCTGGGAGGGAGGCAGGGGTGCCCAAATTGCAGCTCCTACAGACCACTGTCATATTTCATGTCACACTGACCCCAGTTGAAGATCTGCATTCATTTCTACCAAGTGGTAACCTTTAGATCTTGGGTTGAACCAGCTGCAAACAAAACACTTCACCTCCAATGTCCCTAGTGCAACCATTTTTAACTTGCAAAATTCTGATTTCCCAAAGACTGATCAACCCCTGCAAAAATAATTTTGAGAAAAAAAAAACACTGCATCCCTAAAAAAAACAAAAAAATACAACTATTTCCACTACTAATCCACATGCATGTGGTACTTCTGTTCCTAGAAGTGGGCTTAACCGCTTATGGCTTAAAACACTAAAAATTCCCCTTGTGAGAGGTAAGCAGCACAGGATTGTACTTTCCAGGAGGAGAAAGGTCACATCAGGCTAAGCGCAAACCTAGGGAATTCACCCTGGAAAGCAGCTTTTGTACAACTGCAGGGCTCTGGAAATCACAGCTGAAACTGCTGGCCCTTTTCAGGCATTACACAAAATGCTGTGCACAGTAATCTTCTGGGAGTCATTTGGGGTGACTGCGTTTGTGCAATGCTCAGTGTGCCAAACCTACCTTTCATGATGTACTTGGAAGGGGGGCAGCAGAAACCCAGCCCTTTCTACAAGTGCCCTCAAGCAAAGTGCTTCCCTCACAGCATTCTCTTCTGAAGCCGCTCCAGCAGCTGTAGCTGCTGCTGCACAGGAAAATCCTGCCCAGCAAGCTGTGAGCTGAGTGCTTGCTCAACCAGTTGGGCTGTTAATGCGGCAGTTCAGACAAGCACCAAGCAGAGCAGGGAGAGCACGTGGCTACCTCATGCAAAGGAAGAACAGGGAGGCTCATTTTCCTCTAAGCAACTGTTAATGAGTATCTAGTCATCCAAGCACAGTCAAAATACAACTCCTCATCTGCAGCAGCTACAGGGAAGATGCTTTAAAGGAAGCGGCTCAACAGCCTTCACTATCTAAGAGTTCTGCAGCCTCCCCGTTACCTTGATGTACCTAGAAACTCTTTCTATTGAAGTTATCTAGAAAGGATTATTTGTCTAGAAGATTGAGCATAAGGCTCAGATTCACTCCCAAGGCTGCTGCAACCTTGCCATACAGCTGTAAGCACATTTTTAATAGAAGTTAAAACTAAAGTTTAGGAGCAATCTGGAAACATTTTGAACAGTTCTTGATCTTGCTGCCACCTGCAGCATTTTCCAAAAATCTCCCCCTCCTCATGTCGCTGTAGCTCTAATAATATATATCCTAACTAAATAGGCAGCAGGATTCTGCTTTGGACAGGGAGAACTATGGAAAAGTGAAGTTCTAAACGACCCAGTATGAGGCAAAACACAATTTATGCTCTGTAAACAATATCTTAAAACAAGAACTATTCCATAGGAGATAAGAATTGACTTATTTATATGACAGCACTTTTGCACAGACTATTTGCAACTAAAATGAGATAATTTTATTAAAAATACTTATAGAATAATTTCTACTTACAGGCATTCAGTTGAGAGCTGGGGTCACTGCACTTGCCTTTTCTTTTGCTTTGTTTTCGCTCCTCATCCCTGATCTTCCTCTCTGCTCCCTGTCAGATGAGATTAAGGGACAGGGAGAGAAAAGAGGAGGTCTTTTCAGTTTGCTTTTTTGCTGTACAGACAGGAGCAGTGATCCTTCCAAAGCCATGCTGATGGAAGTCAGCTCCAAAGCACCAGGGCTTTGCATTATCCAGAAAAGCCATGGGTGAGATCTGCATGGGCTTTTTTGAAGTCTTGCCATGTAAGATGATCCAGCAGCTATTCAAGATGCAACCACTGCTTTTCTTTCAAACCAAGCAGGGATATGAAAGCAAAAGATACCTACAACTTCAAACAATTGTCTATATGTGGGATAAAAATATATTTGAAGTGTTTAAAACAATAAAACCTGCAAGTCCTCCCTAATTAGAAAGTTTGCTAAGCAATCATTAAACCTCGTGGCTAAAAATCAAGCCACACGTGGGCCACCTCTCCTCATAAGGCTGAAAGATACCCACATGTTGCTGTGGGAGCCAGCAGCAGCTCTACTGGCCTTTGCAGGCCCAGAGCTGCAGACATCCAGCAGCCTAAAGCAAGTACCACTTTTTCTGCTTTTATCAATGCCAGGCTACTGTGGAATCCATGAAAACCGAATGGGGTTCTACACAGCTCCCAACCCTCCAAATCAACCAGCGATGGACAGGGGAACATTTTCTGCAAGGTACAGGCTGGTAGCTATGGTGGAGGGAAAGGGGGAAGGATATCTTGTGTCTGGGGCAATGGAAGGCAATTCTATATGCTGGAATCACATCGGTTCCTCCAGTTCTGCACAGGCCTCCTGTACAACTGTGCATCACACTGCCAGCTGCATGAGGTGATAAGCTCATAGTAGATTCCCAATATCCCTAATTATTAATATTAGGGATCCCTAACATCCCTAATGCTCAATTCATGTGTAACCACCAGGTCATGGCCCAAAGTGGAGCACACGAGCTATCTCTCTGTAAGCAGGGTGACAGTTCCTTGGTCCCAGAGGAATTACAGGAAGCCAGCATTTTCTTCCTCCCACCCCTGCAAAGCTGTCAGGAACACACCTACACCCTTGTGCAATGTTGGAGGAAGGACAGATTAGCCATGGCTGACGAGATGGTAAAAAACACGTGGCAAGAGGGTGGGAAACACTGCCTAACGTACAGGGTGTTGAAAAGAGTAACAAGGATCTACCTCACAGTAAATTAATATGCTATGGACAACAGGACGCTACCATTTGCTATGTAGCAGAGGGGATATCAGCACTAGAGAAAAAAAAAAAAAAAGAGGTGAATTAGCCTCAATGTTTGATGCATATCACCTTCCCCCAGCCTGTCAGGGATACACAGAGTTTTAGTAGAAGTTACCAGCACATACACAGCTTATGACTTGGTTTGGCCCCTAAAGCTCAACAATCCCAAGGTGAAGATTTGAAGTTGATACAGGCTCTCTGTCTAGTGAAGATGCCTCACCCAGACTCCATCAGAGGGACCTGCAACCTCCTCCACTATAAAGGTTGCAACATCCCAGCCTAATAGCAGAAGCAGCAGCTAAACCTGACCTTTCTGACACCTATGCTTTCTTTCACAGGGAATGAAAAAAATTCTGCTATTCAAACATCACAATACAGAGCACCACCATGTTGGTTGCAGAGAATATACAAAACTCCATGCATTTCAGAAAAACCTCCTTGATCCTCCCATGCCAAACAGTCAAAGTCTGTTTAAAGTCAACTTATTTCAGACCACAAGGGCCTAAGGAAGAACATCTAGCACAGTCAGCAGAGCCCAGCTTGTCACCGACAGAGCCACGATCAGACAATTCAAAATTACAGAAAAAAATAGGCTAAGAAAGTTCTCCCAACGTCACCACATGCAGGGAGGCCTGCAGCCCAAAATGCAAGATATCACATTTCTTGTCAGTACATTGAAGGCCACAGATGACGCTCCCTAAATTCCTGGGCTGCAGGAGGGAAGCTGCAGCCTGGAGAGCACAGTCCAGCCTCCCTGCCCCAGGAAACCTGGCTCGGAGAACAGCAAGGATGTGCAGAGAGGGAGCAAAACAGTCACAGCAGCCAAAAGGCACAGTCAGAGCCAAGGTTCCCAGCTTCATTAGACAGTGCCTAGGAGAGCCTTGCTGTACGTGCACTGTATGGCAGGCATGCATCGTTCAGCTGCACATGTATGGCTGTAGGAACAGTGCTGTGCTCGGCATCCATACACTGCAGAGCGGCCAGGGGGAAGTGTCATCGCGAGCAACTTGCGCTCCTAGTATCCCCCATACATGGAAACTAGGGCAAAGGGGCTGGAAGACATGAAGGTGTCAGGGACCCCAAACAGCCTAATTAGAGCAGGAGGCTCTTGGAGGCAGCCTGAGCTCGTGACCCGCAGCATCAGGGCTGCCTCAGCGCTGGCAGAAGGAGGTGCTGAAAAAGCAACTGCTACTGAAGAAGCTGCTCCTTACAGAGGCTTTAGCAACTCCTAGCAACTCCATTTACTGGGCCGGGGAAAGCAGGACAGAGGGATTTCCTTATTCTCTCCCCTTGTCCTACTAGGGCAGCGCAGTACACAGCATCCCACAAGCAGGAGAGAGCAGAAGCAGCTTCCCTTCCCCAACTTAACCCACACGCCTCACCTCCCATTAGATATTTAGTGATTTGTGCGTAAGAATATAACCTGTAGAGGACCATTTGCAGTGTCCAGTCTCAAAGGCAGTTCAAGTATTCAATGCTGACCCAGCCTTAATGGAAACAGAGCTGCTGGAATGAGGTGGCCATAGCACAAGCATTTTGTGCCCCCCCCCCCCTTTTTTTTTTTTCAAAATATATATTTATTTCTGCTCCCTGTTAATAAAACAGCTATAAGCAGCAGTGGCAATATGAGGCCAGAGACATTAAGGACTATAATACATGCGGTGCTACAGTAACGATGGTCCTATGAACATCTAAGACAAGATGACTCATCGCTTCAGATCCAAAGCGGGAAAATGTTGCTGGAAAGTGTCTGCTGTTTCTGAGATACTAATGCTCTTGCACAGGCCCAGAGAGGAAAGGCACGATCAGGGTTTGTGGGGCAGCAGCTGCAGGAACACAGGGCTGCTCACTGGAGCCCTGTGTTTGCCCCCAGTGCCAGACCGGGCCCAGGGCGTTTGCAAGAAGAGCTTGATCCAACGTGGTGACAAATGGCCCTGAGCTTGTCAGTCTCTGTCCCTGGCCCCCATGTCCAGTCCAGGCCAAACCTCCACACCATTTCTATAAAAACAATGGCCCAGAATGGTCAGGCAGCAGCCTCACATTGAGCACATGCTCACGACATGCACAATAGGGAAATTAAAAACACAAAAGTCATCTTTCCTTGCCCTCCCTCTCCAATTTAGGTCAAATCCGCAAAGTACTCCGAGAAATAAAGTAGGGAAAAAGAAGTAAAAATCCAAATCGAAAATGAAAGATCCTGCGACATTTTTTCCACTGGGTTTGTTGAAATTTATGGTGTAAGGCTCAAATGGCTTTAAATAAACGGTGTACTGACAACATGCCTGCCTTTTTATTAACCAACTTGCCTTATCAGAAGGGGCACAAGCATGTCAGTTAATTCTAGTACTGCCAATAATTGACTAGATAACTTATGAGTTATGTATTCCCCTCTCCAAAGCAGGTCTACACTCGCTAGTGTTCTAAAGAACAGAGTTTGATACCATATGCAAGACTCCAAGATAACCAAAGAGCTTTAGACAACACAATCTCATATTCAGGCTTCTTTTAAGAGGGTTATGTGGAGAGGCAAGAGACCTACAAGCCTTGTGAGCCTCTCTGTATTATAAAAAAAGGGAAAAAAAAAATCAAAAGCCACACAACTGAAAGACTAGCACGTCTTTAGACTTGGGTCTATTTACATACAAGATGAAGGGGAGACTATGACAGAAGAGCAACAAAGAAAGGGCAGCAATTCTGCAGAAGGGCACTCAAACTCCACCAAGAATTTACTGGAGAGTTATCATGACAGGAAACTTCTCTGAAGACATGGGAAAGAAGATGACCAAGCAGCCTTCTGGTGGGGACTACAGGCAGCTTCTCCCAGTCACGAGGGAAAGCAAACAGACCTCTTTAAAAATAAAGATGGGCAATAAAATTTGGCAGGATGAGTCAATGGGATGCTAGAGCAGAGGCAGATTGGAGAGGGCTCCCTTTGCGGATATAAATGAGGGCAGGCAGAGCAATGGCTTTGGAAGACTGACCTTTGCAGCAGCGTCCTGGGGATGACAATAAGGCAAGACTGACAGTAGGCGACCAGGGAAAAGCTGGCAGAGGAAGCGGAGGGAAGGTAGTAAGTCTGGCTGAGAGCTGTAGCTGCACAGAGGATTATTAAAGGTCTCACTTGTGAAGAGTCCTTACTAGCGAAGGCAGAATTTGATGAAGAGACCGAGAAGCCCCTAATCAAATATGATGCCAGCAAAACAGAAAGCCCATGTGGTTCCAGGAGATCAAAAAGGGGACTGAGGAAGTCAGGAGCAATGGTCATCCCAACCTAGAAAGGTCTTGATTGTTCTGGAAATAGCAACATTGCTTAGGTCCTTCAAAAGCCTGTTCAGATGGGAACATGTTAGAAAGACTGAAAACAAAAAGAGTAATTTCTTTGCAAACCTGGTTAGGCTTCTACAACTACTGCTATCACCTACTCACAGCCTCAGGTAATTGCTAACTCTGGGAAGGGTTTGTCTGGGTGTTGAACAGTGGAGAGCAATGTGGTTACAGCACTCACCCAGCCTACAGGGGCTCTCATACTTCTGTGTCTCACCAGAGCACAACGAAAATAGTGCCACATGCCTGCTTGTGCAAAGCCTTTTTTTTTTTTTAGATGAACACTGTAGGAAACAAATCTGGAAGGAGTCCCACACAATGCAGCGCTTGGGCAAAAATGAAAGTCTCCATTTATTGAAATCAATTGCACTGATTTATCCTCCTATAGAAGACTAACTCTGTAGAGCCTTCTAGTGTTTGCAGTACCAAGATTCAGGGTCTTGCTTCACTGACTTTCTCCAAAATCAGTGCTAATAATGCTCAGGAACGTTTCTCAGTGCTCCAACATTTTGAGAGCAGCAAATTTATCCAAAATCATCCTAACAATCCTGAGCCAAACATACAGGGTTGAATTTTTTTTCCCTTGCAAAGGCTGAACATACAGGAGTTTTCAATGAAAAAGTGGTAGAATAAAAAAGGGGAAAAAGTCCATTAAATGGGAGAACAGCCTTCCCCAAAGTATCCCTGCAGACTGACCCCAACTGTACCTTGTCGCAGAAGACTTTAATTTGGCAGTAGGCTCTGTGGACAGGTTTGTTACTCCTGTTATTGTAGCTGTAGGTGTCGATCTGAAGATTCAGGGGCAGGCCTTTCACTCCCTTCTGAGAGGAAAAATCTGTGCTGAGGCAGTTCACAGAAATGAAGACCTGCAGAAGAGGAAACAGGTACCTGTCAGCAGAGACACACAAATGCTTGGAGGATCACTGGGCAACAGACTACTGGGCGCTGAGATCTAAATGCTGGTGGGACCTCCCAAGCTATCAGATAAAATTCACAAAAAAAGAACAGTATTACAACTTAGGTCTTTATTCAAACCAGTCACTGTAGGGAGAAAGAAACACTTTATGAGAGTGAATGTAAATAGTCACTTCATGAAGACCTCTAGCATCTTTCCTAGATAACTTTGCCCAAGAGGTCTCATTTGCCATGATGAAACATTTAGCAACAGAAATCCTTCTATCACCCACTCTTTATTAGCCAGTGTTTTACCATCTTGCTATGAACACAACATTTAGAACAATTTATGTTAATTTGGACAGAGAAAACAAAGTTAGTTCTGCGAGTGCATCTTGAGTTTAATATTACTTTTAAAAGACCAAATGACTAGTTTCAACAATTATTATATATTAGACAAGTACAGACTTAAAAGACAGGAACAAGTCTATTATTTCAGTGGAAGAGCTCCTGACTTTACAGTTAAGGACATGAATAGCAACTGGAATATTCCCTAGCAAGGCCTACAATATCCTGTTGATGTTCAGAACAAAAGGGAGATTGTAATATTTTCATTATTCTAATAAAACACTGAATTATGGGAAAAAATAATTAAGAGGTATTTTCAGCATGTACAATTTTATTTTCATAATTGCCTAAAAACCCAGAGAACAGGTTTTGTACTACTTAAGAGGGAAGAAATTTTCTGATGTGGATATGAACAGCTAGGCCAGAGTACTTTGTGTCCTGAACACGCTCTTGCTTTGTGCCAAGCTTTCTCCAGACACAATGCACATTACAGCAGTGTCTCAGAAGAAGCTGCAACAATTAATTACCAGGAATCTATGAGCTAAGTTCATCCCAAGACCCACAGTGGTTCTTTCCCTCCACATCTCAAGAGCGGAGGCTGGAAACTCATGCCTCAAAGAACAAGCACTTGGGAGCCCCAAGTATCTGCCCAGAGATTTTGCAGGAATACTGTCCCATCACTTATTGTGCATTAGGGATCAGTTTGACAATCACTGCAGTAAATCAGTGCCACCTTCTGGAAGCCTTCTAGCATTACAAAGTCTCAGAGAGGATTCCGAAACACGCACAGGTTTCACTTTGATTAGTGGTTTTGCCACATGCTTATCACAGGCTTCCTCGCAGAGGTTCTGCAATGTCCTTTACATGTTTTAACAAAATTGTGAAAATGGAATTTTAATATCCTTTATCAGGTTGGCTATATAAGCTTTTCTTTTCTTTCTTTCTGTACAGTACTATTTTAAAAAGTGCCTATCTCTACAAAACGTTCCCTTAGCCTGAATGTTCCAGATTCACATGCAACTAGCAACTCCGTGAGAACCACAATCCGGGAGACCTGAAAACCACCCCACTGTCCCATCTGAGGATCAGCTGAACGTATATCAATTGAAACGTGTGAAAAAATATCAAATAAGTGTCAGCAGGTCACACTGGCAGCAGCCTCCTCTCATCTCCACTAACCACAGTTATCTGTATTTCAAGTTCTGCAGCCCAAGATGAGGCCGCACAAAGAGCAGAACCTTAAGGTGAGCAACTGTTCCACAGTGGTTCTGCCCACTCGCCTTCCTGCTTGCATGTCAGCATCCTAAAAACCTCCTTGTTTTAAGGCAACACCTCATCTCTTTTTGAAAAAAGTAAATAATCACAGCCGCAGCCAAGAGAATTATTTTAAAACAAACTCCATCTGCAACAGGCTAACCCAGATGAGCGCTCTGCCAGCTTCTATCCGCCCCCTCCCCTTTGATTGCTTTCAATTTTAAAAGGGCATTTATTTTGCCTTCAGCATTGGCACACCCCAAGGGAAAGCTTCGAGGAGCCTGTGCAGTTGCTTTCACCCCTTTCAGAACTATGTAATCAGATATATGTGCAGCCAGAATAATAGTGTTTCTTGAGTAGGGGTTTTGTTTTTTTAAGAAAGCCTCAACACTGGTGTTTGCATATTTTTATATTTTAATTTTAAATGTATTTGCCCATAATGAATATTCACACACAGCCCTTATATCTGTATGAAAAAACACCCTCCGTTCTTTAAATGGAGTGTGAGCAGCCATTCCAAAAGATTTAACAGAGCCTCAAAATTTGTGAAAAAACCTTTTCCCTGGAGTTTCCAGCACTGCACACAAAGCCAGTTATCAGGTCCCTAGGTCTCGGTGTCACTCCTCTTTGGGAGACACGAGCTCCAAGCTCGCAGCCTCCGCTGCGTGGCCTGCCAGCCATGCAAAGCATGCAGAGCGCTTGAGGCTAGAGGTAGGCGCTTTGGTCTTGCCATGAGATGCATGTTATTACAGCAGAGCTGCATCCCATGGGAATTTGGGATAGTCTGTCAGATGACAAAGATTATCCTCCTACTTGAAGTTCTCCATATTTGATTAGTTCTGGCTTTAAACAGCTGGCTGCATTTTGTTTTTACCCTTAGGTCTTGTGGACTCCAGGCAGGAGATGACAACTAGGACCTGATCATTTGTGCACCCCTCCAAAGCAAGACACCCAGCCCATCCTCACTCCTCCACGCAAAGGCAGTGTGACAAGATCATCTACTTCCCATCCATCCTTTCCTTTTCTTGAGAGTGAAGTTGCCTCAGATTCCACAGAAGCAAAGTTTTACAAAACAGCTTGTCCCGTTTGGGCTAAAGCAGCTTCAGGAAGGTTTGATTTGCGTTCTTAAAGAAACGTAAGCCCAAGCTACTGAGCCAGCTACATCCCCACCCCAAAATTGCCAGAAGAAAGAGAAACGTAACCGCAGAAGTTGCTCTACGTCTTCAGCCTGCTGAGCAAGATTCCTTTTCATGTGTCCAACCTATTTTTCTAAGGGCAGTTCCGCATTCTCAGCTATATTAAGATCTGTTGTTACTTAAAAAAAATAAAATAAAAATAATAAAAAAACTAATCTCCCAAGATTCAACATAAAGACAGCACTTAGAGTTTGAGCAAGGCAAACACCCAAACGTGAGTCAAAACCTGAAAAGTTAGGGAGATTTTCTTTAAAATACAGATTTCTAAAAGGATTAGAAACCTATTCTTGCGTTATTTTGCTTGCTTGGCAGTTAAACTTTTAGTCTATTTGAATCCTATTACCAGGCTTTTCTCTCTGATCAACAAAACCAGACTTTAACACTTCCCCCCCACCTTTAAGAAAACTGAGATTCTCATTCAGACAAATGGCTCCACAGCAGCAGGATTCAAGTTAAAACACCAACCAGCATAAAATCGGAGCTGGCCAGGGCGCTCAAGCGCCCTGCTAAAATCCCATGCATTCAACTGCAGTGTTCACCCCAGCACACTAGGGACCTTCCTGTGCCTAATAATCCCCAACACTGCAGTTTCTTGGGGCCTTTCGGATAGATGAGCAGCACCTCAACTGCTCACAAAAGGAAGCAGCCGACAGGCTGTCCCAGCTCCGCCGAGATCATCGTGCAAGTTGCTGTGGGAGGAACTCAGGGCTCACAACTTCCTGCTCTGCATTTTAACTACCCGACCACTCCACTGGAGACACGCACAGCGCCTGCATCCACATCTACAAGAAACAACCTTCAATTTTAATAATGCAGAAAAACCCAGCAGCTCTGCTCTGCGCCCTCAAGGAAGGGCAGCAGAGACAGCCAAGTTCTTTCCACACAGCACCTTTTTCTAACAAGATCTGCCTTTCAAACAAACCAGGAAAAACAGACATAATTAAAGGGCAATCAAAGCGCTGCAGGAACCTCGCTGTCAGCGAGATGAAAGATGCCTTTTTTAAATGAAGGCTTGCATACCCACATCTCTCCTTGGTTTATCTTGGACGCCGCACTCTTTTGTCACGCAAAGAGCGCCGGCAATTTTGATTTAGTCCAAAGGCTACGTATGCAGAAGCTTCAGACGAAATGTCACCTTGTAGAGTCTCTTAGTCACTGAAAAACAGCATTAAAAGGAACTATATGCACGGACACATCAGCAATACCTGGGATTGCCACAGGCACTAACAAGGGGCTCAAATTGGTATTAGCAGATGGTACTTCAAAGCTTTGGCCAGTCCCCATCAAACAGAGGCACAAGACCTGAAGCAAAGGCCACTTCACATATTGCCCTGTTACGCAGTTTTTGAATATCCTTCTGCACCGCTGCGATAACTAATAGCCCCAGAGGCCATGTGTGTGTAGGGTTTGAGACCAACCACCTCCTCCTCATGGGTTTATTTTCAGCAGAAAACAGCTAAATTGAATTGACCTCCTTGCATACATGTTCCGTTATATTTTTATACCCACAAGACAAAGACACTACTTCATAATTCAAGTAAATTTCCTATTTAGATAAAGTTTCAGCTCTTTTCTAGCACTCAGAAGTAAGCAACAAGCTCCTAATTTTAAAGTTACAGCTAGCTTAAAATTGTCAGGATATTTTTGATTTTCAACTGTTATATTTGGACAGAACATGACATTTGGAGCTGACAACACACCAGCCAGGAACACAGTAAACTGATCGGCTTCTTTTTCAAGAATGCAGTTGGATGCAGCTTTTCTCAACCTTGCTCGAGTCATTTCACTGCTGTGCCTAAGACACAACAGGCAGAAGGATTCCTGTGATCCTGGGACCATTTCCATAGCACATGGACCCAGGCTAACCCTGCAGACAGGTTACCACACACACATCCTCCTCAGAGGCAGCCTGGGGCCTCCCATTCTCCTCACACAACAGGATCCATTGGATCTAAGTGCACCTCCCTTTGCCCTGTACAGTTGAATTTGTGACATTACTGTTCCCACTTTTGCAGGACACAAGGCCTCCAAGCAACTAAAACAAGCCAAACTAAATTGGAACCTCTAAAATTTATGCCACCCGATTAAAAACCAAGGGAATGAATCAGGGAAAGGGTGCAGACCTAAGTAAAGAGATGGGTACAGCCTAGAGGACTCATGCCAACTTCCCTGCCTTGACCCCTTCCCTCAGGGGATGGGAACGTGCAGGGCTGAGCACGACAGAGGTGGAAGCTGCCCAGCTATCACCACCATGCACAGCCTCACCCATCACAACGCAACTGAGCTGCCAACAAGAATTCTGGGAATGTTAATGGAAAACCTGACAGTCGCTGGTCTCCCACAGACACACGCAACTCAGAGGAAGGCCAACATTTGGTTATAGCCCTACTTGCTGGCTAGTTGAAGGAGCAGCCCCAGGCCCTAATTCCACACACAGCTCATTTATCAGCCATCCACTAAGAAAAATTACTCAGAAGCTCAAGGGTTGTTATTTGACAGCCCAAAGTGTGTGGTTTGCTCTAAAAGCTTTGACAAATAGAAACACAACAGGGAAAATAAAGGGTCCTCTCTAAGACATGGCCACATGAATGCACACAAGATGGCCCTTAACACACTTCTCTGTGCTGCAAGTTGGCTGAATGCAAATTATCTCCAGCCAAAAGCCCTATAAAATTTTATCAGGGCTATTTCAAACACTTCAGAGAAGCAGAGCTGTGAGCCTGGGCACTGCACTGAGCTAACGTAGCTCTGAGCAGAGCTGGGTTGCAGCCAGGCAACTCAGAGGGCAAGCACGGGTTTGCCTGCACACATCCACAAAGCCCTTCCTAAGGAAACAGTGCTGGGAACACGGTGATGTCTTAAAAAGAGCTCGGTGCAGATCACCTGAGAGGTCGCTCATCTTGCTGCTCTCACATTTGTTTCTTCACCTCCCACGTGCACCACAGGTTTTGCATTAGTGGGAGGCAAGCCAGGAAACATGAGATAAAAATTGGGCAACTTATGCACCTGTGGGCTCCCCAGCCACCTCCTGCCTTTGGGATCGGACGCTCCAAATAAGGCTTGTCTGGCAGATGTGTGATAGCGCTGCATCCGCTCCGGCTCCGCGCTGGGGGAGCCGAGCGCCATCCCGCTCGGAGCCCATGTGGGGAGCCTGCATTTAAACCTCCGGAGCTCAATTCGGGCGATGGACACAAAACACATCACGGGTTCCAAGGAATGCGGAGTGGGAAATATTCCTCATTCCCAGATAAAAGGACGTCCTCGTACCGAGTTCACTCCATCAACAAAACAGAAGCAAATGGTAATGAGAGGAAAATACATATTCCTGATCACAAAGAGCAATGCAGATTGTTATTCCAACATGTTCTGACTCAAGGGAATACATGAGTGTCTCTGTTCACAACACGTGGGAAACGCAAGGACAGAGATTCCCATTCCTAGCAAGACTTTCTCCCCACCCCAGGCTCTGATAAGAGAAAGATGAAGACCAGGTGTCAGCTTTTGTTGGTTTGGTTTGAAAGACAGTAAAAGCAACAGGCTGGCAAAAGAGCAGCAACATGGAAAAAAGTACTGAAAGTTGGAGTCTACAAGGACATAAAAAGGGTCTGAAATGAAAGTTTTGTTATCAGGCTTGAGGAGGAATTGAGGGATAAAAAGAAAAGTCTTCCTTCATATAAAAGATGATTTTAGGAGGAGAATTTTAGGAAGATGCCCTTTTTACTTCCATTCTTAAAATTACAGTACAAGTTCTGTAGTGGCTGGAAGACCAGAAGGATGGCAGCTTTGGACACCAAGTCCTGAAGGAAAAAAATGTTAGCTGAAAAAAAGTGTTTCTAATTCACAATATTCAAAAGCAAAGCCAACATATGCTTGTTCTTAGAAAACCCAAGAAAGAGAATAGAAGGGCCTGCATTAGAAGCAGGTAAGCAGTACGTGCTTTGACTTTTCTATGTCACTACTCCAAATGTTGCATGTACTTGCGCCTCAAAGAGCTTGTGGTCTGTAGCCCTGGCTTCAAACCAGTATCTTTCCTTTAAGTATGTTTGACTCATCACATTTCATAGCTTCATTTCCAACTAACCAAACCTGTACCGCCTTAATGCTGCTAAAGGTGGCAACACCTTGTTTAATGAGACATATGACTGCTGTTTCATTACAATGGCATCCACATAAATACATGCAATATTCATCAATCAAAAGTTAAGATTCTTCCTACAGTGAACACTAAGCACAGTTATGCTGGAATAAACTCTTAAAATAAATCAGTGCTGTACAGCCCAGTCTCATTTCAAGTTATAGCAAGAGATACACCCTCTCTAAAAACTGAGCTCCTCTAAATGACAAAATACTGCCCAAAAACTGCACTTGGCATGCATCAGAGCCTGCCAAAAGGCCACCCTCACTGAGCAATCTTCTGTTTTAAAAGACCAACCCAAATTAGCCTCAAATTATCTTAATACAGAACTGTTTCATCTTTCTTGGGGAAGAAGAAAAAAAAAGCACAACAAAAAAACAATATTTAATTGCTCTGCCTTTCAGGGTGTCACTTAGAGATGTCACAACACATTCTCCTCAGCAGAAAGAGCAAAAAGTTCTACCACAAGGCCCTGAGTGCCACTGTTACACCCTCACTGCATGTTCCTTTGGATTAGGAAGGGTCTTTTCACACAGAGCATCTGACTTCTACCGCCTCCCCCTTTTTTCCCCCTCTCCCTCTCCTTTTGGAGAGGAGAAGTGGGAGGACAGCAGAGCTCTTAATGCAGTGCCATCACTGCTGGCTCCAGTGCCACCCACCCAGAGAGATGACCCCCACAGGGCACCTCCCCAGGGCGCTCCTCTGGGAGCTGCAGGGCTCAAGGCCCTGTCTCAGGGGCAACCCAGAAGGAAGCCAGGCTCCAGAGCAGCAACAGGGTCCTCACATTGCCAAAATGGCAAAACCTCACAAAGAGGCACCTGGAAAGATGACTTTAATCACTGGAAAAGTGACTTGAAAGATGACTTCAACTAGGACTGCCCAGTCAGGCCTCTCCTTGATCTTCAAGGCCTTCTCCTTGAAGGGCTGAGCAGCACAGCTGTCGCCTCATACATGTAACCGACACCTGCCAGCCAACCCAGGGGAGGGGACACCAGCACCAGAATAATCACCCTGCACCTATCCAGGATTGTGCAGAGGGGCTCCCAGGTGGGCACAGGAGCCTCCCTGCCCTCTCACGTGGCATGAAGGCAGGCTGGCTTGCCTGGCTCAGATACGAGGTCCCAGCTGAATCAGGGTCCCACAAAGCAGGAGCTCAGACAGGATTTGAGCAAAGCTGGATCCAGCAAAGCCAGTTATTCCTGGGGAAACTGATCTGTCCAGATTATTCAACTGTCACTGATCCGAGAGCAGGTCATGTCCCCAGGCCAGAGTTAAAGGATAGAGAATTTGCTTCACGACCTAACCGGTAACACAACAGAGGTAACAGGACAACGGCCAACGTTATGAATGGAATAGCAGGCAACACTTAGGCGGAAGTGCACATTTACCATGCATGTAGTGGTAATGTTCACTAACACTTTTGTGTGTGCAAGCCAAGAGCAGGAGAACCAGGCGTGCTGTACAGAACTGGCAAAAGTTAGTTCTCAGTCTCAAAAAACTCATGACCAGAACCTACAAGTGCTTCTCCCAGTTGACATGTGGAGATAAAAGACAAAAATGGGACCTGCAAGGAGAAGCTTCTCCTTCTCTAGCTTTGGCAACAGACCTTAAAGGTGGTCAAGCCTACTACATGATGAGAGCTCATGAGAGGCAGGCACCTCTAGAGAGCTCCATACCAGTTACACCTTATTTCTACTGGAAGCAGTAGAAGCAGATGATGAGCTTGGGTTAAACATTTAAAAGCTGTTAGGAGGAAAACGATCCTACCTCAACTGTCTGCCCAACACAGCGGAAGGCCGGGACAGAGTGGGAAACTGTTTGAAGCCTCCGCAAGCCTCAGGGTAACTCCAGCATTCCTGTTGCGTGCAAGCGAGTGCATCAGCTACATATCTTTGTCAGACTCATCAGATCATGGTTGCACCCTACTAGGACTCCTCCTAACTGAGTAGATGCACCGACTTTCCTAAAAACCCAACTCAACAGTTCACCAGTTTACCACCCCTCACTCCCTCCTCACAAGGCGTAGTTCTCTCCTATCCAGTCCTTCCCCTGGACCTGGTAGGGTCAGGCCTCAGCCCTTAACACGTACCCCTGCACACCCATAAGAATCACCACTTCCCCACTCCACAGCACTTCCTCTCTACCCTATCCTAAGGGGCAGCACTTAGGCAGTTTCTTCCCTTCTCCCCCAAGTCTGGCCCTCTTCCCTTCCCTATCCCAGAACAAGGAGCATTTAGGCCCTGAGCACTGTTCCACTTTGCGCTTGCTCTTGCGGAGATCACAGAATACTTAATCCACCTCGCTGCAATAGGGTGGCCACATCTACCAATTCCTGTGTTGTCTCAGAGGAACAGGAGAGGGCAGAGAGGAGCTGCAGCAAGGTACACGCCATTTGCTCCGAATCCAAGACTGAGTAACGCTTGCTGTGCGTGCATAGCTCCCATTTTCACACATCTGCGCTCACAGACAGTGCACAGGCACAGTCAGCTGCACGATGGCTCCATTCACTAGAGCAAGACCTGCCCATTTGCATCTTGCACATGCAAAAAATACTCCAGAGTTACACTCGGCTCTCCCAGCAGATACATATGGGAGATAGTGAATGCCAAGGGAAGCTCAAACTTCCTCCTCTCCCTCCACAGCTCCACTGGGGAGATATATGTATGAAGTTTCCCTTTTAATGAGTGCAATGAGGCAATATTAACACCTGAAAAGAGTTGTTCCCTTCTCCTCCCCGCCCCGAAATTGTACTTCATAAAATTCCCAAAGCACCTGAACTGTCTGACAAAGCCTTCCCTTGGTTAGGTGACCTCTTCAGGGCTGGAAAAGCAGCAGAGGTCAGATATTCTCACACCCCCCACATGACAAGGGCTAGTGCAACAACATTAAGCAAGGATTTATAACACACTGGCACCAGAGCAGCTAGGGGCAGCTTCTCGTGCTAACATGCTATTTCTCCTTTAAGACATTTGACACACACCCACAGCCCTGGGTGCCTAAGTGAATAATTACATCAGAAACTCAGACACAGAGACTCATCACCTCCCATTTCACACCATTAGACTGGGCTGCACAGTACGAAATGATCACCGCAGCAAACTGGAACCAAAAGCAAGAGGGAAAGGGGGAAAACGGCAACCCTCAAAGAATTCCTCAGCTCTGGTCCTATTAACACCATGTGAAAGCAAGTTTCTGATAATCGAAACTTGGTGGCTGGTTAATCGTACAATCTATGCAACATTGCTGCTATTACTAAACATAATGCACTGCATTTATTACTGTGGAGAACTTTCTGTAGCATCAAACTCCGCTCTCTTTATTCCCTGCTTTAGATAGAGACACAGAGGGAGAAAATGAGAGACAGAGAATGCAAAGTAAATGAACCATGCAATAAAAATTGTTGAAGTTGGCTCAGGCATCTCTTGATAAGATCGTAAGCGTTGAGAAAGAATTGCAGCTCTGCTGATGAGAAATCCAATCACTGACAAACGCATCCACTCAGGGAAGGGGAAAAAAAATACCAAAAAAAAAGCAAAGCCCTACACATTTAAGTAGACTCTTAAACACAGAGAGAACTTGCTACGAATGAGAAACCTTTCAACAAAGAAGTCCAGAGTATTTTTTTTTTCTTAAAAAGACTGCTGTGAGGAGCCAAGTCTTGTGTTTTTTGTACCAAGAACACCCCCCGGCTCCTTCAAACCCAGTCATCCTTGAAGCACATGAATCTCAGAGTCAATCTGGAGGCAGTCATGTCTACAGCCAGAACAGCTGGGCAGCTCATGCCTTCCTGCACCACCTCATCCCATACAGCTCAAATGTGAGCCAAGATATCAAACTTTTGAGAGTTTGGGGACATTTTCAGGCTATTACCGGCCATTTTGCTATGGACCTAAAACCTACAATACCACTCAGGAGATTGTGGAGCACCAGGCCAATAATCAGGCATAACAGCCTATTTCAGATAACAAGTTCAGCCACCTCTGAAGAAGCTTTCCAAATACTTTGCTGTATCTTTTCAAAGCCCAAAGCCTTTTCAAAGCTGCTTGCTCCACTAAAACCAACCCCTCTGCCTTGACATGCCAAGGACAGCACAGAAGGCCTGTTGAACAATTCAATCCTTCAGCTCCAGACAAAATTCTCTACTTTTAGTATCTTTTGTCTGCTTTTTAGCTCACAAACTTGCCTGACTGCCTTGAGATAAGAGTCAGGAAAGTGGCTCTGGTCACCTGGCGGTGGGGTGGGGGTGCCTTTCCTTGAGGCGGCCACTGGGTTTTCAGCAACAGCTCTCAGCCCTGCTCCTTGGTTAGTGTTTCCAGTTCTTTAAGGCCCTAAAAATCAAGGCTGTCTCTGCAAGATCCATCCCTGTGTCCAAGTCCAAGGCCTTTGGACACCTCACAAACACAGACCACCCAAGTTCCTTGGGTAGAGCAATCTTAGCCTAGTTATAGTAATTGGGAAATACTCTGGGATCACGTGCTCCCTCCTTTTGACAGACTCTGAAGGCTCATCTGTTTGTTCATACAGCAAAATGTTCCATGCCTCAAAATCTCCATCTCCATCTTTCAACCTGCTTCCGCAGGTAAAGCCATCATTCTTAGCCTGATTTAAGGCAACCCAAGTACTGAGTCTGGTGAAGGGAGAAGCTTGGCATCCAGCACCAGCTTCACAAGTGATATTGCCCATGCTGCAAGGCAGCACTTCCTCTGGTCAGCAGCTCACTGCTCTGTCACACATCCCAGACGTCTTCCACACACACAAAAAAGCTGCCCATGCTTAGGTACCTACTGTGGTGCGCAAAGTTCTGCAGAGGGACCAAACTGGAGTTGACTGGGGGGTTGCTCTGACTGAAAGAGGTCACTGTGTGCTGGGATCTGCGATTTCAACAACACATTCTTTGGTGGGAGCAGCTACTCCCTCCTCTGCTTAATACAATCCCATTGCCACAGTCTCAACTCTAAATAACTTGCCCCTCACCACCCACTGGGATACTCAAGGAGACCGTGCTAACTGCCAAGCCCAGCTACACTCAATCACACCTTCAGTACCCATTCATCACTGCTCTGCAAAATGTTTGGTGCTTCCTTTTGTCAGTACTTGTCTGTCAGGCAGACAACTCTGCCAAGAATCCTCAAGCAGTTGCAACGCTCTCCACAGTTGCACACGCAAACCCTCTTAGGAAACAGCCAGAAGGTTTTGCCTAATACAAGCATGTAAACAAACTTGTTACATGCTAATCACCAGGTAGGCCACACACCCTTCCCCTCCTCCCTCCCTCTACGGAAAAGGCAGGAAATAAGACTGTGGTCACATACCTTGGCTTCCTCATTGATGTCCCAAGTGAAGGATATGGCGTTGTATGCGATCTCCTCGATGTTGCTGATGGTGTTGAAGCTCTCCTTGTAGTCAGCTACCAAAAAAAAAAAGAAGAGAGAGATGAAGGAGAGGAAGAGATGATACCATCTGGATTTCTTAATCATACAAAGCAGGTAAGTATCAGCTGCAACTCCTCTTCAACCCCTTGGGGGCAAAGGAAGTTGAACTGTTTTACTGTTTTAAGAGGAGATCATTAAAAGGCCAGAAGTAGTTCTTGCACATATACAAAAAAAAAGAGACGAAAACAGAAAAGCTGGACTAGAAACGGCAATAAGAAAGGCAGATATTCTTGGTACTGCACATCTCTGTGCCATACCCTGCTATGTGCAGGAAACCCTATCCTGCATGGCTGTATGGCAAGGGTAGAACCTCTCAATAAAACTCCTTCAACAACAAACAAAGATTTGCATGCACGTCTGCTCCAGCTGCCAAGTGATTAATCCCTGCTTTTATTCACAGAAGGAGGGGACTAGGAGCACAAACCAGCCTTCAGCCAGAGAAGTCTGGAAGTCAGCCAGCCACAGCCTTGTCTGCAGGCAAGTGGAAATCTGCAGGGTTGTTTCTACCCCCCACTGCCTTATTTTTTTCTTCTCTTAAGTGAACTGAACCAAAGACCAGTTGCGAGCAAAGCTGTGGGAAGGAAGATGATTCGTATCGAGGTATTTCTAGGAGGATCTTGTCCTTTGAAGACACAGCCACAGAGTCTAAGCTGCAATTTACCTACAACCACCAAGATATTCCAAAACAACAATGAATTGTTATTCCCAGAGTAGGACCCTACACCCAGCCTTTGCACCAGGCAAAAAAACCTTTCAGAAATCAGCCTCTTTAAGAAGTTCTAAAAGTTACATTAGCTCAGAGCAATCAAAAGCTCTCTCTGGATTTTCAGCAAAGCTATGGACAGTACAAATCACGAACCAAAGGTTCCTTAAAATAACAGAGCCAAAACTGGACAAGGAATTAGGTTTGGAGTTTGACATCAGCAACTGCAGCCTTTCTTACCTATGTCGATGCATCTCTGTTTGGCTGTGTGCTGCCTTGAGTGCCAGTATTTCCAGTGCCGAAGCTGATCTTCTCTTGTTTTGTCTTCAGCAAACACTACCATGATGACACTCTAAAAGAAGAGGGTGAGAAGATTATTTTTTATATATATACACATATACACACACACAATATAAATATATTCATAAATATTTTAATCTCACCTTACAAACACACATATAAGCACACACGAATACGTGGAAGAAAAGGCCACAGAGTCTACTTGTTTTGGAAGCTCTTCTTGGCATGAGAGAGTATTAGGCTTTTGAACTGAACAAACCCCAGGAGAGCTGGCACGCTGCTGCGGAACAAGAAGGCAGACAGCACCTCTTTCTGGGTCATAAACAGAGATGAGCAGAACTGCCCTCCTAACTGGAGTTCAAGGACCTCATTGCAGGTGTTGCATCACCCTTACACAAGTGCTGACACCACCTCTTAACAGACTGAGCCAAGATGGGTTGCTCTGAAAGTAGGTAGACAGCCAAGGAACAGGCACTGACGTAACAGCGTGGGTTAGCTGACTTAGTGCTGCTGCTACAGGTCAGCTTACTGCACTCGGGGGGATTTTAAGACAACCAGTACGTACGTGTATACACACACACATCCCCTCTTGCCCAAAAAACCACGAGAGCCATCACTCACTCGGACTTTACTGATAGGGTGGTGGATTCCTTCACTGCTGCTGACTTCTTTCAGTGTGATAGGGTAAAATTGACCCTTATTCAAGTAAGTCATCGTGCTGTCCCCAGGCTTCTGTCGGAGGGACTTGGAGGCTTCCAGAGTGTATTCAAAGTTATTCCTACGAAGCGGAGAGGGCAGTGATTGCTAAGGCATTTTCCTGGAAAGTTGATTAAACGATCTACATTTAATTTGGATAAATTCCAAACTTGTTAGTTGACTCACTACGCCTTCAACAGGTGAGGAAGTGGGGAAACAGGATGAGCCCCTTTTTCAACCATTCCCTTCAAGAATGAACACTTAAAAGAAGTTCTTGGCAAGCTAAATCGCAAGACTCGTCAGCAAGCAAGAACGTCCCTATTCAAACTCGGCACAACACACTACTTTCTTTTAATACAGAAGTATATTAGCAGTTAAACTAAATACACAAGTTAATAAGCTGTAGTTTTCTCTTCCGTCTTGGTCAACTGCTGCTAACCAAAAGCTACTTTATCCCCTCCCTTAAAGCTTACATGAGAGTTTCACACACCCTATCTATACTTCTATGATACAGATCTTAAAACAGGGAAACAGCAAAGCTAATCGGCCAGGGAGAACAAGACAACTGGAAGTCAGTTCCAAGAGACTTTGCAGAGCTGACAGACAACGCTGCATCTTCCTATAGGACACAGGTTTTAACCTTGTAGAGAGCTATGAAGATGGCAGCTAAAGTGGGGTGCTATTTCCCATGTTTTTTCCCTTGAAAACATAGGTAGAAAACAGAGGTTTCAGCTATGAGGAGTAAATGCCAGTGAGCAAACACTGCCGTGCATTGAGACCCCATGCTTCACTGGGATTCGGTGCAGAAGGGAGTAAGTTGTACTGCTTACTCACAAAGCCATCCAGCTATAAGAGAACAAGAGAATATGGGCCATCAGGAACTTAAAGTTACCCAGAAATGCTGTCAAAAACATAATCTTCTGAATTCATGTTGGCCATCCGGAGATTCAGTTAAGCAGGAGGCAGAGACACAAAACAACACAAGAATTAACAGAGCGGCTACAAGAAAAGTCAAGATTAAACAGATACTTGTTACCACAGAACTTCTGGCAGGCAAATTGATCAACAGATAAGAACTGATTTTGGTTCTGTACAAACAGGACACTTGAGCGGGGCTTTAACAAGAAACTGTTGGGTGTCAGCTATGCACATCTTACAGTGTTTATGAGACAGTTCATGGCAGCATTGTAAAGCTTTCCCAAACCTCAAGGAAAAGGAATAGTTACACAGCTCTCCAATACCTGGCTTGCAACTCTAAATAAATAAATAAATATAAATAAGAGGGTTCCTCTGTACCTCTTGTACTCCTTCCTTAAAAGTCTCCGAGAAGGTGGAATCTGGCGTTCGTCGCTGTGAGTTTTGAGGCTGAGTGTTGGAACTGAACTGGTCAGGATTGAGATTCCGGTCAAACACCACAACCCGCTCCGGGGGCTCGGGGTGGTAGACGCTTGGAGGGATTCCCACCGCAAAGCCATGGGGCTGAGTCTCCGTTTTGATGGAATGGGTGGGCATCGTTGCGATCGAGACAGTGACAGTTGTGTCAGGGGTTGTCAGGTGACCTCTCTTGTCCATGCCCATCTGGGGCGTGTGCGGAAGGACAATATTGAAAGGCACATTTTTCAGAACCTGGACTCTGTTTTCTCCAGTGGAAATGAGTGATTGCTCTGTCACATTTGGGATGCTGTTCCTTTAAAGCACAAGACACACATATAAATTAAACAGCAGTTTTCTAGATTATACAAGAGTCAGAAATACTTCTCAGCCTTTTGAACAAAGTGAGCTAACACTAACTCCTCTGCTTGTGAGGTCCAGCTCCATCCCCACCAGAAGAGTCAAGGCACTCACTCCAACAGCCTTAGTCAAGGGCTCCTATTGGAGATGAATCATCCCGGATTCTGACTGCCTCACAAACTGCAGTCTGATCCCCTTCCTGCCAAGCTGCAGCACACAAGAACTCACACTAAGCTCTCTGTGACTGCCTTTTTTTTTTTTTTTTTCCTGTGGAGAAAGGGGGCTCCAGCCTTCTGTGTCAAGATCATGTGCCACTTGGGAAGGTGATGAGGAAATCACAGCCCTCTTTCACACATGTCCCCCCCAGGAGAAGCCATGCTGAGGTTCCCTGAAGCCGTTTCCCTAACTTCCCACTCTTCACCCCCCCCACACTCACTTCTGTCGGGATGACACTTACACCTGTGGTTGGCCCAATAGCTTGTAGCCCAAAAAGAGCCAGCCCTCCTTTCTTCCCAACAGCGTCATCCTGCCCTCACCATTGCACCAATTCTGGCGCTGCCCTGACCCCTTGGCAAGCCAGTTCAGCTTATTCAACGGGCAAGAAACTAGTCACTACTTTTCTCCTCCTAGGTTATGGGTCAGTGGAAGACCAGAGTTGGTGCAAGCAGAGACAGCAGAAACACATGGCTGGGAACCAGACAGCTCCTCTCAACAGTCATTCGATCAGCTGAGCCAGACCACAAAACCTCACCTTGACTCTTAAGAGGTTCCAATCTGTCTAAAGGAACAGGAAGAGGAGAGCAGCAGTGGAAGCCTAACCTGAATGAGCTTCACATTTGTAGTATTTAAGCAGTATCTTTTCTGCTTTAGGGGCATGAAAAAGGGAGAGCAGGAGAGCAAAAGAGAGAGGCATTCCCAAAAGTCCACAAAATATACAAAACCAAAACTAAAGTCACAAGCACTTTGAAGTGCTTCCCTGTCATCCCATGCATGAGGAAGCAACTTGTCGGTGTGCAGGAACTAGGAGAGAAGTTACAAGCAACTGAGGAAACCACATGCAAAAAGCAAAGGGTACCCAATCTCCTCTGCATGTCTTGGGAAGGGCTGTTTGTGTTCCCAGACTGAGCTGAAGGGGAAAGAGGATAGCTTGGACTAGGCAGCCATCCAACGTGAGGAAGGAAAAAGCACACAAATGGGGATAAGGAGGAATTTGTGTGCCCTGGCTCTCAACATCATACCTCAATCCCCATCCTCTTTGTAGGGCGGCACAAAAATTTGGGGCAAAGTAAAAGCAAACAACTTTTCTCTTTGAGCATAACACTAAAAGACAAATTATATCTGCTCAGCAGGTTTGGTGGTCTCAGAGGGAATGAAGCAGACATACTACTGTAAAAACTCATACCTTTTGCTGTGATCTTGGTCAGCATGTTCTACCTCTGGTTTAGCTGTTGAAGATCTCCTCTCTCTCGGAACCTAGGAAATAGAATATAGTTATAGCACGACTTGTTCCTTCCTCACAGAAAAAGAAGTAAATAGCTCTTAACACAGCCATTAGATCAAATTTGATCAAATCAGGAAAGCATCCTTCTCTGATACTATGCACTACTAGTAACAGTCCTTGACTGATGTTAACATTCTTACTGCTTCGGGGTGCCAGGCCTGCCCCACACGCTGTTCAGCGGATCCTACAGTAACCAGCCCAGCCAGTTGAGCGTGGTTTGGATTCCAGTCAGCCTTAGACAGTGCTGAAACTGGTGCGGCCAAACGGGCCTTCTTAAACTGAAGTGTGAGCATCCACATGAACAGAACAAGAAGATCTCCAGAGGTTCAAACTAGCCATGCAGATTTGCCTTTCTGAGAATGAAATGGGCTCAGTTCGCTGGATGAGCTCAGGGCTCACAAAACTGCTGCACATCTCAGGAGACAGATGGTCTAGGCCACTTTCTCAAAGATAACTCAAGGTTTCATCTCTAGTTACAGACTTATTCCTAGAGGTTGTTTTTCCAGCCCTCACAGATGGAGGAAGTTGTCCCCTTCCCTAGGAGGATCAGGGGAGGGTAGCAGGCTGCTCCTCAGGCGCTGGGAGCATTCCCTCCTGGAAAGCACACCCAGAGCAATCCTTTCAAAGATACAGGGCAAATTCTACACAGAGCTAAGATGACTTTTAGAAGCTACAACCCACCTAGTCATATTTTCAGTTACAGTTTACAGCAGTTGAACAGAGCCCAAAGTAAACAAGCAGCACATCAGGATGCTACACAGCCCATTCCTATACCTGACCCTTGACAACACAGGAGCCCTAACTATACTCATACTTTTAAAAGCACAGGACAACCACAGGTACTTTGGCCTAGGACACAGAGGAGCTCAATACTGCTCCTGGCATTTTCTGCCATGGACAGAATTCCTCCTCCAAGCACTACACACAGTAATACCTAACACATAAGCCACTCTGTTCCCACTGTTGGCAACTCCACTTAGTAGCTGAACTGGATTTCCCAGGCCCAGAAAGCAGAGACTCCACAGGCATTTCAAGGCAGAAATCAGAGGGTTTTTAACAGCTGCACTTAGGAAATGGCCACAGCAGTTTTCAGTGCTCCTTATCCCAGCACCTGCCCAACTCAGGTGTCCCAGAACAGGACACACACTCACCACAGTGTCCCAGACACGAGCAGGTTTGAGCTTTGCCTCGGACATGGCACGCGTGAGACACACGTGTTTTCCCAAACACACAACTAGTGCTTCAGTACAATGCAAAGGGTACTTCACTGATAACAGCGACCCAAATCCTGCGCTTTTTACACCATGTCATGTCTCTAACAGCATCAGAACAATCTGTTTTTTCTTTCAGTGGCCAGCAAAATTCTGAGAGGCCCTAAAAGGCTGGTGCTAACTATTCACAGAGGAGAGGAAAAAAAAAAAAAAAAAAACACCAGAACAAAAGAAACACTTCCAAATTGTATTTGGTTGAAAGCCCAACATTTAAAAAACTCTAGATCTTGACCACAAATTCACTGCCTATAAAGCCTTAATTACAACAGTTGACCCATCAGAACTCATCATCTAGCTTTAACATTTTGGGGTAGAAGTGAAAAAAGCATGTTCCAAATACCTGCACATTGTCCCTCAGACTTTACTTCCTTACAGGCTTCAATAAAGCTTTCAACCTCTAACCATTTTTCTTCAAAGAACTGTGCAGAATCCCCTTTTCTCCCCCACACTGATTCTTCTATACAGCTACTGATGCACAAACAAAAAGCAAACCCTGAATAAGACATTAATGTACAGCAAATCCCTTGTGCTTTGCCAAGCATGAAGGATCAGCATCAACATTCGCTTTGCAACCTGAAGTTTTAGAAGTCAGAATTGATTTTGTGGATTAAAATTGATCTGGTGAGAGTGTTTTTTTTCAAGAGCACAGCGAGTGTGGGCATAGGCTAAAGCAGAAAGTCAGTTTTCTCACAAAACTAGCTAAATAACATACACATCGATGAGTTTGTGGCATTTTATCATACCTGCAGAGTACTAATCTCTATACTAAGCACTAAGACTATTTTGATACATAAGGCCATGTAGACCTCCTACATAAGACCTCCTAAAAATACAGGCAAGGATTCTGAAGATAGAAGGCAACCCCTCCTAGACTTTGAAGGAATGCAGACAACTACCCCAGCCTGGGCTTCTAATAAGTAGCAAAGGAAAATCCCCACACATCCAGAAAGGTGTTTGGCTTCAATACAGCTGTGAGCATCCAGAAGGAAAGCCACTGAGAATACCTTGAATGCTAGAGAAGACAGCTGTAGTTGTCAAGGGACTCAGAGAACCTGGAAGCCAGTGCTCACTAAAGTCAGACTGACATAGACAACACGTCTCTCAGGCTGACGCTTTGCTCACCACAACCCAAAACTGGTAGCATCTCAACTTACACTGAAGTAACACATTTGAGTTCCAGTAAAAGCCCACAGTCCCATCAGAACACGGATCATGTGAGCAGAAGAGCTTCCTCCCCAAGTATCTAAATTCAGGCATGGACATGCTTCGAAGTCTCATTCTTCAGGACTACTAAAACTTTGCCCCCTGAAGAGCCCAGAGTCAACAGGCAAACCTCAACTGAAGCCTCTGATGATCCAGATGAGCCCATTTTACAGAACTAAAACAGACCACTTTTCTGAAAAGTATTTTTTTTAAGTTAGAAGTATATATTCATCGATCCTCTAAAAAATGATGCTTTATCCATGGGTGGAACAGGAGCTCTGATGGTTGTCAAAGCTCACCCAGGACAACCCACCTTGTAGTAATCATAGAGCAGTCCAAGGGCAGCTGCACTGTCTTCATCACCATTGATGCTCATCATAGCTTTTGTAGCTGCTGTAAGGGGATTTTCAAGAAAGGATTTCCAGGCCTCATCTTCACTGGTGTACGGACGTCTCTGGGAGTACAGAGAATCATTCTGAAGAACCAACACGGGCCTTTTACTAGAGAGAGAGGAGAAGGGGAGGAAAAAAAAAAACTGTTAAAACGTATGGAAAAGGATTTTGAAAGTCTACGGCACTTCCAAACTAGCAGCCCAGTTTAACTAGGTTCATATTCTGATTCACTGCATTACAAGGATTAGTCAAACACAAAGCCCAGAAACCTAATTCTGATCTCACTCATACTCAGCATATATCAAGCTGAATTTGACCCAACTCAGTAGGATTATACCAGTGTGTATATATATATACACACATTTATATTTTTTAAAAAGAATATATCACACAAGGTTATTCAAGAGCACAACTGACCTGCTAACAAACACTCTGAATCCAACCCAGCAAGAGTTAAAGATATTGGCTTTCCATCTATGGCACCTTTAGCACACCTTAAGTAATAGTACAGAGCCACAACGTGCTCCCAGTTCTCTGCCTACACTCCAGAGCCAGATGTGCTGCCCTCATACACAGCTGCAAAGTGTGAATTCACAAAGCACCTTCCCTACCGAGCCTGTGGAAGGCACCTTGCTTGTCAGAGAGTATCTGAGAGCAGTACCTAGAAATGGCTGATCTGGTGTAGGCTACACAGGGAACATTGTCCAAAAGCACTACTGGTCAATTCAGCTGCATTTTTTTTTTCTGGCAACAGAACTCAAACCACTTACTCTCTGGTTATCATATAAATTGCCTGCAACACTTGTTTGAAACAACATCACAATATGAACCAGGGGCATTTTTTTTTCTTCACGTCATACTATTATGAAAAAGAAAAAAAAAAATCTGACACACACCCTGGACATCTCATGTTTTCTGTGAAAGAGAAAAGTCCAAGACCTGGGCCCAAGGCCCATAGGTGAAAGTGGAGTGTTCATAGGAAATGTGGTTCTACCAGCTCAGACAGATGAACGTATTTTAGCTCTATTGATAGAATGGATGCGCCATCTCTAAAGCCAATTCAAGTTAACACTGTTTAAATCTGATTTTTAAGCAACATTCAAACAGTTTTCTGTCCAGGATAAGCATAATCATTTACTAAAGAAAATAATCATCTCCTCATCTGTAGTAAGACAAGACTCAGTATTTTCTTAATGAATTTATTAAATAAATAAATAAAATCCCTGTCAACATCAGAACACCTCTGCCCAGGAAGATAAGTATCCTTTTCATCTGCTATTTGCCCAGATGCATTCAGAGATTGAAATATACTACAAATACAAAAAGTTGTGAAATGCCAAGTTGTGAAATACTCTAATCACTATAATCAGCTTAACAGTATCCTACATTCATCACCGCCTTCTACCAAAAAGATTGCAAAGCACTTTGCAAATTATGTGTTCGATCCATTATCAGTTACACAAGGAGGCTCATTCAGCTTCAATGGGACAACTGCCCAAGTTCAAGACAAAGTGAGTGGGAGTTTCTAGGATTTACAGCCACAAAACACCCTCACAAATCAGCACTATATAGTTGGGGAAAAAGGCAAGCAAGTAAGCAAAAAGATAAACTTCTAGCCAAAGCCTTCTTTTGAGGTCCTTCTACATATTTCTGCATGCACAGAGACTGTTGTCTCTGGCAAGCAGAACTTTTTATGAAACATAGCACAGCAGAAAACAAGTCTGAATTTTCTTTTGGGAGACTGTAGAAGCCCCTATTCTCATGCAGCGTGATAAGAGATTGCTTAAATATCCACAGCAAATGGGAAAGTCCTCAGGTTAAAGTCACTTGTAAGAAAAAAAAAGGCACCAGAGCAACCTGCATTCAACCCTATCCATCTATGCGGAGCTGCAGGGCCAGGCAGCCTCGCTGGGAATTCAGAGTTGCTTCGCTCTGGCAACGCAGCCTTCACATGGAAAAAGAATGCAGGTAGCAGAAAAACAAATAATAATAATGAATGAGAACGGAAAGATCCACTAATTTGAAGTCCAAAAACTACAGATTTCTGTGCGATTTCTTTCTCATTGCAACACCTGAATAAAAAGCACGTTGTCCTAAAGAACATCGACCTCCTTTAGGAGCAGAGGAGGAAAAATCAGGACTACCAGCTGGGTTGTAACTCAGTCGCTTAACAGAACTGCCGGTTCTGGTAGGAAAAAAAAAAGAGAACATAATAATAAGAGAAGGCAAACTGTATATTTTTTCCTGACAAATCAGCTTGGGGTAAGTCGTGGGTTCCAAGACGATCGTGGATCTGCTCGTAAAGCAGCGGACGTAACCTGCTGGGAGGCTGGATATCCTTTACCTACAGTGCTTTTTGTTATTTCAGGATTCACTTTCTGCCTAACCACGCTGGAAGCAGAAAAATACTACAAAAAATAATAATTTTATCCTGATGTGTAAAGACTGCACAGTCCACAGCGTTCCTGGTTCTGACAATAGAAACTATTCCTCCTTCACTGTCTCAAAATCCACTCTTTCTCTCCCTTAGCAAAACCCAGATCTGCCTCCATGCATTAACAGACCATCGACAGCAGCTCACTTCGCATCTGCTCTTGGCACGTACTTAACCTGCTCTTGGCACATACTTAACACCGTCAAACCAAACACGGTTTCTTCCCTTCTTCCACGGGCGAGAAAAATACCTGCGACGGCCTCGTCCGTTAAATTTCATTGGAAGCAAAAACGCACGTGGAAAAACCCAAACTCCAGCTGGATTTGGCAAGACCTTCCACAGCTTAGCAGCCTCCTCGTAAGAGGCAGGGTATTAAAATAAGGAAGCAAAGGCGCTGAACTTTTTTAAGAAAAAAAAAGAGGGAAAAAACGGGGAAAAAAGAACAAAAAAGAAAAAATATGAAGAAAAAAATATCAGAAAGCACGAAGGGGTTTTCCTCGGAAACGACCAAGCTTCAGGCCAGGCTGCTGTCCTGGGGCCACCGCTAGGACACGGACACGCGGGTCACGGCAGAGCCGCCTCGAGGAGCGAAGGAAGGAAAAAGAGAAAGAAAAACTCCTCGCGCGCCGTCGTAGCTTCTCTAAAGTCAACTCCGCGGTGAGCCATGACACTTTAGAAGGGGGGGGAAAAAGGGAAAAAAAAAAAAGGCAAAAAAAGGCCCCGTCGGCTCTCCGCGCGGTTACCTGGCGAAGTCCACCTTGCCAGAGGGATGCGCCTCATAGAAATCCATGCGGGCGCCCGCCGCGCCCGG
>NW_010587625.1:91181-138344 GCF_000705375.1 Tinamus guttatus | reverse complement strand
CCGGCCGCTCCGCTCCGCTCCGGCCGCCTCAGGGGCCGCATCCCCGGCCGAAGGAGCCCGCGGGGCAGGGGCTCCGCGCTTCCCAGAAACGGCCTCTTCCCCCCCTTGGCTTTTCCACACTAACTCCTGCTCTGATGAGTTCTGAAGAGGATAACGAATCAGTCATTCCCACAACGATTCCAGTACCGCTGGATCCGCGGGGCGCAGCGCGGAGGTGGAGCGCGAGGTTTTCAGCAGCCCTAGCGCCGCGCCGGCCGTGCCCCCGGCGCCATCCCGAGCCCCGATATTCCCATATTAGTGCCTCCGGATTTGGATCAGGGATATCTGACATTTCTCCTTGAGAAATAAGGGTGGGAGGAGGCTTGCTTAAGTAACAAGTTAAATCAAGCCCCGTCTAGCAACAGTGTCTGTCATACACTGAAGATGCTTCAGATAGCTGCTACAGTGTAAAAAGGTGTTTGCTAATTCTCCCTTCCAAGACAAAACTCCTTCCCTGTTTGTTTAAGACATACTCCAGTGCAAAACTATAGAAAGACAATTCAAACAGCCAACCAAAGGAAACCTGAGACTAAAGGGAGCCAGATTTTGCTAAAGGTCTAATCCTAGAAGTTGCTTCACATCTTCTGGCTGGATTACGACTGGCATCCTAGAAATAAAATGCTCTGTTTGCATCGGCAAACATTGCCATGAGGATGGCAAAAGATAAAAATCAATCTTAAATTGGATCTTGCTTTAGAAAGTGCATGGGTTTAAGTTGTTCTTTAAGACATGCAATAAATCTGTTTCACACATTTAGATTACACGGGAAAAAAAATCTGCTTTTGCAATTTTTCCTAAAGAGTACGAGCTGTTTGGTTTCCCATAAAAATTTCGAAAGCGACTCAAAATGAAAACCAGGGGAAAGGATTGCTAGCTTTCTCCAAAGCTATTTATTGTTAACCCTCATCGATTCCGTTCTTGGAATGCCGGGATGCGCGCACACCGTCCACGCTCTTTGGCACACAGGCAGACTTTTCATTAACAATAAGATATAGCGCTACCCTGTAGCTCTGAGCGACCCAGATGCAGCCTGTGCTGAAGGTGTTCACAAGGCAGCCGAGTTGCTGAAATCTGAGTTTACAACAGAACGCTTTGCACTTTGGCTAGAATTGACCGAGATTTTTCCCCAAATAATCAAAACTGTTTCCTCTGCTTTTCTTAACAGTCTCATTCACTGATGAAAACTCGTTTATCGACACGGCAATCGCTTCCACGCGCGGGAGACAATGATACAAACACCGGGTTGTGACACCGCTGACTAACGTGCCGCTCACAACCCGGCCTCGCCGGCAGCACCAGGAGCGTTTGGGTGATGTCACGAGCCGGGTTGCATCACCGCGGAGTCGGAGCAGGCAGGAAGCACGGAGGGAGCCAAGGAAGCCGCGGCCGGGGCTCGGAGCCGCGCAGCCCCACGGGACAGCGCTCTGCCAGGCTTCCCTGCCCGGCGCCGACTTGGCTCCTACCTGTTCCTTCTCGCAGCCCTCCCGCCTCCATCTCAGGGCTCTCACACCCATCCCTCTCCCGTTCTGCACAAGCCAGGAGCCATGGAGAACTCCCCTTGTCACCTCCTGCCTCGAGCCCCCTATCAATGCGCTGGGTCTGTTTCTCTCCTCTCCTTTGACATCTCTGTGTGTGGAAACTTGAGTTATTCTGCACAAGGATTATCTACTATAATGTTTTCCTTAACAAATAAGGTTTGACAGTCTCTTGGATGATTATTATCATCATGAGCCGTCACACTAGTCAAATCCACGAGCAGCAGTTCTGTGTTTTTGATACTTGGCAGCAGGCAAGGTGCTCTCTATTCAATCTGGACCCCTAAAACTTTAGGGCCAAGTAGCAGGGCTGGTTCTCAGGAGTACTGAATATTCTGCACTTTTCTTCAGTGCACAGCACACCAGCAAAGCAAAAAAAAGCAAGAAAAAGAAAAAATAGCTGAATGCCTCAAAGGGCAGGTGGAGGGGAGAAATCTTAGGCTAGGAAATGAGGTAAGGAATGGCGGAAAGAAACAGAAGGACGACAATCAAAAAGGAAATGTGAAATGCTTTATAGGAAAGGGAAGATGGAAAAAGATGGAGAAAAAGAAGAGAGAATTAAAAACTAAATGGAAGTACAACATGTGAAAAATGGAACAGGAAAATGAAGGACAAGCAGTTTGCTTATCATATCAGCATTATCCCGATAGCTGATCTTGCAGGCATTCCTTAAGTATCTGATTTCCCCTTTTGATTCTATATTTACTCCTGTTCATAAAGTAAAAATTGTTGAGACATTACAGACTATTGAGTAGGACAAGAGATAGAGCTTCATGAGCCTGACTGAGGTCGTTTTAAATGCTTACAACATCAAATTGAAAAAAAATCAACTCGAAGCTGGGGATTTATCTGCACCACCATCTCTGGCATGCTGACTAGGCTCTGCGAGTACTTTTCATCTCTGCTCAATAAAGCACTTCCTTTGGATTTGATTTTCCTGCACACAGGCCCTGCCACCCCGGCCGACACGCAGAGGTTTCCCCGCTCTCCGGGGAGCTGCGGAGGAGCTCAGGAAACACGGCTGGCCACGCACTGCTCGGAGCTTAGGTTTTGTGCCTGACCCACTCTGCCCTGCAGCACCGAAACCACCCAGCTGCCCAGGTAAAGCTACCAACACTGCGGATCTTGGTAAACAGTAAACAAAAACCAGGACACGTTTACTTGGACGGACACTGCTGGAATCATCTGGGAAAAGGCAGCACCCTGGGGCTCAGGCTGAGCGTGCGAGATCACCGTGTAGGTGCTGAACACATCCATGAACTTGGGCCTGCAGCCCAAGAGCAGAGTCCCAAGGACAACAGGAAGCCTTGAGACAGACACAGACACTGCTGCCACCCAGAGCAGCCAGATCCAATCACCAGAAACACCTGCAGAAAGAAGGTAGTTTGGTGCACACATTTTCGTTTAAAACTACCTGAGAAGGGAGATTTTAGATGATGAAGATGGATGAAGAGGAGTGTGTGGGCTCCTTCGAACTGCTGCCATTCGCAGATGCAAAGGGCAGCTACAACTTCACGTGGGACACGGGACCGACCGTTGCCTGGGGCTCTGCCAGCCCTCGCTGGCTCTCGTGGCCGGTCGCACCGCCTGCAGTCCCTGCCCTTTTCACAGAATCACAGAATGGTTGAGGTTGGAAGGGACCTCTAGGGATCATCTAGTCCAACCCCCCTGCTCCAGCAGGGACACCCAGAGCACGTGGCACAGGGTGGCATCCAGGCGGGTTCCTGTGTTTCAACTTAACACCCATTACCCTTTGTCCTGTCACCAGCCACCATGGAGAAGAGCCTGGCCCCATCCTCTCCACAATCACCGCGCAGGTACTTAAAAGTACTCAGGTACTTTTGCTCTCCTTGCTGCAGCATCTCCTTCCTTACAACTCCCCATAAACACCCCAAAAGAAACATTGGGAGCATCAGCAAATTCTTCTTCTGTCCATGAAAGCCAAGAAGTTGACGATCATTCAAAAGACAGGATTTTTATGAGCTTTCCATGAAGTTGTGAGCAAATTGCTCTCTTGCACAGCCTACAACATTACATGAAACTTTCTCAAGTCTTCCAAAATACCTGTTTCAGGGGATGTGCTAGGTAATTCTGGCATTAGGTTGCAATTACAGTGAAAACCACAAAATAGGGGCACTAAACTGGACTAGCTCTGCATGGTGGCACAGGGCTTCCCCGCTCCTCAGCACTGTCATTCAGACGGCTTTGAGGACCTCAGTCTGCCCAAGAGGTCAAGGAGGAAGTCAAACACCTCCCGTACCTGCCTGGAAAACGGTAAAAACTTTTAATAATGCATTTAAAGTTCTTCCATATAAGAAAAGGCTGAGTTTAAGTTGATATAGAGAATGTAAGCATACTGAGGTAGTGAAAAAATAGTAAAATCCCAATTCTGCTGAAAGTTGTGACCTTCCAGTGAGAAGACCTGTGTATTTTTACACCAAATCAGTAGAGAGAAAGGTTGCAGTATTTAGAACAATTCTTAAAATGAGGTTACATTGGTATTCATAGTGATAGAAAAAAATGTATTAAAATATAATACATGAAGTACAGGAAAATATTAATTTACTTTAGAAGGTATGTCATGGTCTCAGCAACTGCTATTCAGGGTTATTGTTCAAGTTAAAGTCATTCAACTGTTCCAAATCTTCTCAATATATAAAGTCCTAAAATTTTAGAGTATGAAACCAAACAAGTCTCCACTTAAAACCTCCAGAGGAAGAAGTAAAAAAAAAAAAATAATAAAAGGCAGTATTAAAAAGTTCCTCATTCATTTTCCGTGAATAGTTACAGGATTCAGCTGTAACTTAGAAGCAGATGGAGCTTCACACAAGGCAGCCGTGACCAGCGTGGCTGCACCTCAGGGTGACATTTATTGGACTCCAAGTGGTTGTCCCAGGGCTCGACTGCCCTTTGCTGGAGATCAGGCACCCCTGTGGTTCACTGCTTTCCTGAACATCGTCACTCCGGAACAAGCATGGACTGACTGGACTGGAAGGAGGTGACATTAGGGAGGTCAGTGGCAAAGCCTCAACGTCCAAACCCGGCTCTTAGCCGAGGTGTCCAGGTGGCACTTGGCTCTAGATGATTAACTGCAAGCTCTCTTCCAGCTTATTAAAGCACAACTTCAATTTCTCTAACATCTAAGGGAGCTTTGTTACATTTGTAACAATGCAACACTGAGGAGTATTTTTCATTTCTGAAACTCCCATTTTACTGCTATTTTCCTTTAAAGAAAGATGTACTTGTAATTAAGTCTTTCAAATAAAGACTTCTGAATTAAATTAATCCTTTATGTAAACTGCCTTTTGATAGGTCACTCATACCTTTCACATACATGGTAAAAACAGTCAGATACTTTTAGTGGTTTGAGAAAACCAAGTGACAAGGCATATTGTATTTTTATAGAATTTTAACTACTGATACAAATGTCCATCTAGAATGAGAACAAAATATTTTTTTTCTGAAGACAAAAAAACTCTAGACCCTCATTCAAGTGAGGTCAAAGTCAAACATTAGTAGGCAATAGGTCATTTTAAAATAAAAAGAGCTGGTTTCAAATTGGTATATTTTGATTCCACGTGTGTAACTACCATTCGAGACGTCTTTTCAGAAGCACTGAGGTATCTAGTACAAGGCAGCAGCAGATCTAGACATTCTGAACTGCAGCACTCATGAAATACCTATCACACCAAACAGCTAGGAACTCGGCCTGCTCTTCTGCCACAAACACCACGGTTTTATACATAGCTGTTAAAAACTGTGCTTTCTTATTTGCATCATAGGCAAGTTACAAGCACTTTACAGGACCAATGCACTAAATCCCTGTTCAAAGGCAGTATTAGGAGCTACTTAAAACATCTATAAAATTGAAAACCCCAACCGTATCTTTCCTGTGGCCATAAATCAGGACACCACTTCTAGTTATTTCCTGCCCCTACTTCTGAGCCAGCAGAGCCTCCTGGTTTGCCAGTATTTCCCACTATTACAACTTACCTTTAAGAGCCTACCCTCCCTCGCTTCCACACCTAACAGTCTGCTCTGGCCATGCTTGGAATACTGCTTTTCACTTGCTCCAGACAGGTAGACAACACAATCTCCTCTCTTACCATTCACCTGTTACCAGTTTTTGAACAACACCTTCATAGTTAGAATAGATTTAAACCCCTTCCATCATACCCAGGGTCTGCCACTCCACTGAAATCCAGCTTCCTTGCTCAAGAAGCAAGATAATTCTTTCTGAAGTCTGCACACACCATTTTGCTTGTCTGCAATAACGTTGAAAAGCAGCTGCTGATTTTCTTGCCCATCAAATACATTTAATAACTTTTTTTACGCTTAGCAAAGGATGGAATTACTGGGTTTTATTTCCTTCAACTGAAAGTAGTAGTACTCATCTGGGTTTCTACTCGACATCTCTGTTCAACATAGTATACATTATGGTGTCTTTAATGCAGTGGTAGCACCAAGCTTTATAACACGTTGAGTGGGATAGTTTAAAAAAAAAACACAGTGCATAAATAAGACTGAGCATGAGAAACTGGTAGAATGGCTGAGGCTCCGGGTGCTGGAGATGCTAAATTATAAAGTTATCAGGAGAAATCTTGTGAAAGAAAAATGACAGGAGAACCTGGCAGCTACCATGGCACCAGCAGCAGGATGGGGAGCTGCAGGTGTTGAGGCTAGGGCAGAACCACACGGCCCCGAGCGCAGCCCGCTCGGAAGGCAAGGAAACGCGTGAAGCGGTGCCAGGGCCTCTCCAGAACAGACTGTGGAGAAACAAGGACTTAACAAATCACCGCAGCGAAAACATCAACCACCCGTTCCTCTTATTTGGTAGCACAGTATTTCAATGAAAAGTAAATATAACTTTCTAGAAATGTATTTGCTGTCACACACCAGTAGGTAACAAAATAGCGTTTTAATTGCAAAATCCTACAATGTAATTAGATGCTAACGTGCTGTCCAGTATGCACGCAAAGTATGTACAATTAGTCAAAATGCTAATTTCATGGCTTCCTGTTGACTCTGATGCAAAATGAGAAAATAAATTTTGGTAAATGGTTTCCTTAGCAACTCTCCCATTTGGAAACTGGTGACTTTAAATTACAGGTAAATGATAGCACAACTAAAGTGCAGTAGTAGGTCTCAGCACTGCTGCATTATCTGATTTCTATGCAGGCAGAAGGATCAGTGTAAGTTCGGATGTGATGACATGGTTTGGGATGGAACCGAGTCCTGTATTTACATGGTCTGAATACTACTATTTTTTTAGGCCTATTTTCTTTGGCCTGGTTTGTATTTTGGCTTTTTATAGAGCTTTTTATTAAAAAGCTTGTGTTCTATCGCACACACTTCTTCATGGATGTAAGAGGGCTGTATCCTCAGAAGAAAGGAGAATAACCTTAGTACAAAATGATAACTCGCGGGAAAGTCCAAATCTCTGTAATGAGCCAGATGACCACAGAACCTGAAACGAAAGGAAAAGCTCTAAATTAGAAGGTATTTAGTTAGTTAGCACATACATACTCAAGTGCAATTACAGAAAAACCCTCACATTTTATCTATTCCACAAATCGCAATTCTGGCCTGTAATGTCAATTCTGCAAAAGGATCCACTCCCACAAAACTTTAAAGGCCAAGAAACACCCAGAGATGGTGCAGATAGGGAGAGGCATGTGCACAGCGTCTTGCACGGCGAAGCAGGATCACACTGAGCCAGACAGAGGACATGCCCTTCACTTCCAGAACCAACCTGAAACTCTGATTTCTAGCATTTTAACACATGTAGCAAAGTGTAAAAATGGCTCCTTAGGCTATTTTTGAAATGACTGAGACCACACAACGCAGACGCAGCGGGCTCCTTCCCCGGCTCTCCACTGCACACACTCTCCCAGGCTCCGCTCTCTCCCCGCTACCACTCGGCCATGTAACTGTGACCAGCCCATTTCTTGCCAACTGCCTTTCTATGCTAAATATAAATCCAAAAACAGAGAAGAAAAGCTTGATTTAGGCCAGTGGAGCAACAGGGGAGGCCGTGTCAGGCTGACAGAGCGAGGAAGGCTACCGCTGTCGTGGCAAAGGTTTTCAGAAGGTTTCAGGTAATTTTACTGATGAAATATGGAGCTGAAATAGCACACTGGTCTTACTGGTACCAAGCATCAAACTCAAATGGAAGAGAAGATGCCTCAGAATGGGTAGACTCTGCAAATGATCAGTAACAGGGCAGTATTATTTCTTGGTTTAGTGTTGTAAACTGGAAAAAAAATGGTCTAGCATTTGCCTTGGTTAAATGTGGTGAGCTGAAAATAATCTAAGATCCAGCTATTTCCCATAAATAAACATACACACTTTTGCATTCATATAGGGACTTGGGTGATTATCACCCTATAAGTCAGTTTATTGGGGCATTGCCCTGGGATGTGGAGAACTTAAACTTCCCCTCTGTCTGATTGAGAACGACAGCCTCAAATATCCACGAGAACAAGGCCTGGAACCCGCCTGTTCCCGTTTACGGGCAACGTGCTAATTACCAGACTACGGAGTCATTTGCTCACTCCCTTTGGCCCAATAAACATTTACATTTTACCTTAAACCAGAGCAACAGACAGACCCACTCCAGAGCCTCCTGCCAGCCACATTTTGGGGAGCAAAGTCCTTGTCTAAATCCCTTCCCTCAGACAGGCAGAGAGGGAATCTGAAACCAAGTCTCTCTCATCCCAGGTCCATCCTCTGCTCTAGGTGTCCCTGCTTGAGCAGGGGGTTGGACTAGATGATCTCTAGAGGCCCCTTCCGACCTCAACCATCCTGGGATTCTGTGAAAAAGATGTGGCTGACACCAAAGCCTCTCTCCCCTTCACCTCAAAGCAGTGCCAAATGCAAGCGTAATTTCTAGAAGATTTTGGCTGAACCAAATGTGCATTTTCTGGCCAATATAATTAAAAACAAGCGAAGAACACACCACATGGTCATGTACTAGCCTTAAACTTGAGGCTCTGCAATTACAGGAGCTCAGGTGCCGCATTCCAGCTGACAGCATGGAGGGCTGGGAAGAGATGACACCTTATACCCAGAGGCAAAGGCATCAGATCGATCCTGCAAAGCACCTAGCAGGTTACAGCCACCCCTTCCACAGGGGCACCTACACACACACACACACACACACACTTTTTTTCCCCCATTTTGTAGTTTTCTTTTTTTTTGAACTGTTTACTTTAACAGACTTTAAAAAAAAAGGCTAGTAAAAATTGCCAGATGATTGTAAATTCAGATGTAATAAGGGGAGAAAAAAACAAATTTTCTCAAAACTTCTCATACATTATAATATGTTATAATACATTATCATATATTAACTTAAAATAAAGAGCTAGACACCCAATGGATTCAGAATTGTTTTAAATTTTAAGCTTTACAAGAAAATAAAATATAAAAACACATGACCAACAACTTTATGAACCTCAGCTTTACCCAGAATCAAATCATACACCAGTCACAGGATTAAAATATTTCTCTATCCCAGGTAGACCACACTGATTTCTAGAGAATTTCTAAGTTTGTTTTCAGTTCCATTATACACACATACACTCACAAAGGCCAAAACCTCCTATCTGAGGGAGTAGATGTTATTTTCCAAAGTTAAGTAAGTGTCAGATGTATAATTAACTACTTGCATTGCAAATGATATAATGGGAAATTTAACTGGTAAGGTTTTAAATCCAAATCTTGTTTCATGCAGGCTATGACAGTTTGCCATTAACATTTTAATACATTAAATATGAAAATGCAGGCTAAAAAACAGATTTTGCATGAAAAGATTATTCACACAAACACACTGAATTATCTACTCATTCAGTGTGTATATAAGATCTACGCAAATTTGTGGTCAAAGGATTATTACCCCTCCTCCCCTTAGAAAAGCTTCTTGTTCATACCAAAGAATGAATCCATACAACCAAAGCTCTTGTAATATAACACTGTGTTTACATTATTCCAACCCATTTCTGTCACGGTGGATATGTGAAAGGTAATGTGAAAAGGAAAATAAAGATAAGCAAATAAATCCAGTAAAAAAGACAGAAGAAAAAACCCATAAAACTGCACGGATATAAAACACAGTTATTTTCAAAGGCCATACACAGAATATTTTCAGAAATGTATTGCTAAATTTTTGTAGGAGCTATTGCTCTCTTAAGCATGGCATGCAGAATTATATATCAGATAATGATTTAAGATGTTAACACACTGATGTGAAATCAGGTTTCTGTAGCACAGCCTGACCTCCTTCCTCGAAACGTAACCCAAGTGCACACATCAGAACTGAGGAGAATTCAGCCCCTCCGCAAAGCCCGTCCTTGTCAGTGAGGTTCACCAGCACATTTATCTTCTGGATTAGGATTTCACTGTACAAACAGTGACGGAACCAAAAACTGGCCAACAACCCAGACACCTCATCTGCACCACCAGGAGACTTAGTGAGAAACAAGGTTTTAGACCCTTCCCATTCCCAGCTGGGGCTGTCACTGCCTCACGCAGCCCTCCCTCCCCTCGGCAGGGCTCCTGCTCCCTCTCTCTGCACTGTCCTGGCCACGGGGGCAGTAGCCACTGTTTTCTGCAGAATTTGGCAGGGGAGCTGAATGTACGAAAGGAGGAGCAACCAGCCTGGCACAAAGCAGGCAGACGAGCAACTCGCATGAACACATGAATCTGCACAAGGCTGGGTTAGCTGGGCTATCATTCCCCTTTCTGTTTAATTCCACTAGTTATTTAAAGAAAATAATTATACAAAAAAAAGCACGACTGTTTTGAGATGCACTTAGTTGAAAATTAAAAGATCAAATTCTACTTTGCTTGTGAAGTCAAGATTTGAGAACAGTCCTCTGCAGAGACAGACACCATGTTCTTCATAGCATAAAATGTTTCGTTTTCCCCAATTTCTTCTTTAATTAATCCAGTCTACTTGCAGAAGATTGAACTGTTGATAGCTGATATGTTTAGATGAAATAGAGATAGTCTCCTTCTCATGCCCAATCATTTTATTTTGAAATATATTTTGGAAGCATAAATTGCTGCTTAATTAGAGTGCAATTGATATTTTAAACATTAATTTTGATTAAGGTCAGCACAAAAAGAAGCATATCCATTTAGAAAATGAATTCCTATTTCTTTTTCTTTGGAGAGCCTGGGAGGTTTGTGTGGGGAATAGCTTTTCCATTTTTTGGAAAAATGTGCTACAACAGCATTGTCTAACATGCTACAAAGACAGAAGTGACTATTCCTACCTAGCTGCTTCTCTTGCCATGTGACTTCAGCTGCTGATTTTGTCTCATCTTTCCTCTCCAAAGCTCACTTTGATCACTCTTCATATAATTTGTCTACACCCAGTCCAAGACCAACCATGGCGCATAAGCCCCTTTTTAACTATATGTGAATGCGTAACTGTGCACACACCTCCTTATTTCTCTTTAATAAAAAAAGGACTTTCCAACCTGTATATACACACACACACATATATATACGTACACACGCAAACACACACACACAGATGCAGACACATACATACACTTAGCAATCTGAATACTTACTTCTCAGCACACAGTTTAACTGTACAGAGCCAATAGTCAGGGTTCATGACTGTAAGCAAGCCACATTTTTCTTGCAAAATTCCTTTCAGGCTATGCCCATGAAAACAACTCCCATCTGTGTTGTCTTCAGACCAGTTTAACTGAAAACTTGAAGGATTTGGCTTTTCAGCAGGTTGCCATGAACCAGACAGCTTGCCAAACTGATGTTGTAAGTTCACAACGATTTCTGTACACATAGAAAACAAATAAACAAACAAAACCCCCAAAGTATTAGAATATTGTTTAGAGGTGATTTACAGAGGGGAAAAAAAGGCTATCAGTGCTTTTTTCTTTTCCCCCTGTGCATGATACACTGAGAAAGCCTAAAAGCCTGTATGTTTTTTTCCTTTCTATTTAATATTCAACTCTGTTGTATATTTCAGAGAAAGATTTTGAAAGACCAATCAAAATACCATGTCTTTCATACCATATGATATTACATATGATAGTAGGTATTTGGGGTACTCCCAAATCTTGCCCAGTAAAGGCAGTAAAACCGATGAGACTGCTGATATTTTTTATTCTGATAGCACACGCAGGCCAGGATGCCTTTCACTATATTAAACTGCTATTACTTAGAGTTGACAAGATTTACTGACTAGTTTCCTGTGAATCAGAATTAAGGTCATCTCTTTTTCTACACATGCAGATATAAAGTTAAACGTTTCACTGTGCACGTTCCCACTGGAAAATAAAAGAAGAGAAAATGCAAGAAAAGAGAAAAAAACACTATCTTTCCTCATGGCTTGTGAAAGCCTTAGAAGTACACTTTATGTTGTCTAGTAACAAAAAACACGCCACATTTTTCTTCTTAGTGGGAGCATTTTATAGGGCCTCTTCTGCTTCTCTCTGAGAAGAAGCAGAACCAAAAGGGGACTCTAGAGTAGAGGAGAAATTACAAACAATGAATGATTATTCACTTTATCCAATAAACACAAGACTAGAGGGCATTCAAGTAAATGATCAGTTTGGAAAAAAAAAATCTACAGAACAACTGCAGGATCTCTCCTGCATCATGCTGAGAAGAGTAAAAAAATAATTACTCTCTTGCAAGAGAAATCCATCAAGAGTCATTCAAACCAAATATGATGTTATAGCTTGTTTAGAGTCACTGCCAGAAACTGGTCGAGTACATCAAGGGAAAAATGTAACTTGCCATACTTCTTATCATCTCTTTCCCATTATCTTTCACTTACTAGATAAACAGAATGAAAGTTTTAAATTTGGCTGAATAAAACTGTTTTCCCTTATTTTCACAGTCCATGTGTTTAACTGATTAAAAAAAAAAACGCATTTTCCTACAGATATTTCTAGAACTTCTAGAACAGGACAGATGGACCTTCATTCTGGCCATATATAGCTAGCTATTTAAGCAAAGTCACATTCAGACAAAACTTCCTCACTTTCTATAGAAGACTGCAAGAATGAGTGGGAAAAGGAAGGATATAAAGGATCTACCAAAGCACATTCTTAAATATGAAGAAGTAAAGGGGAAAGGCACAAGAAAAGCCATGGCAGAGCAACAACAGTTTCATGACAAGCACAGTTATCTAAAGACAACTAACAAATCGGTGAGGATGAGGACAGAATTCTCATTCTCAGATTGGGTTAAGTAGGTCATTTAGGGAGTTTGGCAAAGGCAACTTGAGTTAAACTTTAGGGAAATGTCTGACTGACGAATTCCAGCCTTGAGTTGTAAAATAGTACATTAATTGAGCACAGAGATAAAAGAGAGAAGGGGAAGCATTTTAGGATGTAAATGTTATCATGGTTAAGGCTTGCAGGTTTTTTCTGATGGGAAAAGTTGGAGCAGATTTTTGCACTGATTCAAAGAGGCAAAGTTTACTCACGCCTTCTCTTAAGAACTTTAGATTTTTTCTTGGCTGAATAAAACAGTGGCTTTTCACACCTCCACAGACACCTATCAATAACAAAAAATGAAATTGTAAGGAAAAGGAGAGTGGGAGCAAGTCTATAAAAGAATAGTAATTTCTTACAAATCGTTTTAGAGCTATTAAAATAATCTAATGGTTAGTGTCAGTAAGGTCCCTTCCACACACTGTGTATATAGCAAGCCTTTTTCCAGAGTAGACAAACTATGGCATGTAATCATAGATTTATTGTAATCAGTTAATTGTTTGATTGTACAAGCTACTTGTCACAGAAAGTGAGTATTTAATTATTATGCTGGGTAAACATTATGAGTGTAAATAGAAGACTAAGATAGGCACTTAACTGTTTAATTCACCCAAGCTTACTGTAACAAACTATGTGGCAAATTCCTAAACTTTTCAACTTCTGTGGGGAGTCACATTTTCTTGTAAGACTATCAAAAACATAAATATATATATATATGTGTATATATACATATATATATTTAAAACTCTTACTTGGCTTTTTCTTCATCCATTTTCTTTTGTTCCACATCCAAAGATTTTTTTAGAACCTTGTACCACTTTTTGAACTCGAAATACGGACCATCTGAAGAAAACATTCTACATTAAAATTCAAAGTATAAGAAGAAACAAAAGAAACAAGTAATATTGAAAAGGTTGTCTACATGCAATCAGACCTCACTTCTTCAGTTTATAAAACAAAACTAATGTTTAAGGCACATAGAAGACATACTTGATTTAGCAATTTATTTACCAAAAAAATGAAAATCAGAAATGCAGTAAAAGAAGAGGATGTCTTAAGAACTGTGGAGGAGCTCCTTAGTTTTATACAGTTTACACAGATTTAGCACAATTCAAACCTTCCTCATTTTCAGAGGTTGAGCCAAATGAACTAGATTTCTACAATGTAAAGTGGCCTTCATCTTTCTGAAAGTTGACCTTAATGTATTAATGGAACTTTACAGATCAAGTTTAAATATAAATAATCTTCTAAAGAAGATCAGACATGAGATTTCAATCAGTTCGATCAACTCCACAGTTGTTCCTACTGCCTGTGAAATGTTATAGGGCAGAAAGGATCAATTTGACAACTGTATGCACTTCAAATCAGCCTCCCTCTTAACTATGAGTACAGGAACTTCATATATTGATATGGGAACAAGTATTTACTAACACATGCAAAACCATGAAGGGAAATGGCATTTTAGCATCATGTTTATCACCGATGCTCCAAAGAGGCACAGGACAGAAGTGAATCAGCAGGGTACAGCAGGTATAAGAATCCTAGATGAAGCCATGGATAGATATGGAGTATGATTTTAAAAGTATAATCAACTCTTACTTACCCGTGGGTGATTTATCTGCATTGTGAATTAACCAGGCATTGCATTTCCCCACCACCCCAGTTGCACTGCATGTGATGCTTGCATCATGCTTAGCTTTGCCAGCTACCTGTTCAGACTGTTTTGAAGGTGACTATGCAAGCTTATATGTGTTTTTTATTATCTACATTTTGATTTATTCAAGTTATCCTGGCATAGGATGCTTTAAATGCTAATAATATAGATGGATTTAAAAAGTGGTAGACAAATGCAGGGAAGAAAAAACCACCATTTTTCTTTCAAGACTCAAAGGTGTGGTAACAACTTCTCTTATGAACTCTTCTAATCATGGAGTCTTGGAAGACCAGTCTAGGGAAGAAAGTTTTTACATTTGTCTTTTTACTCTTCCCTTCAACATGTCACAAGCAAACCCACTATTGGAGGCACCATGTTAGGCTATACTAACCTTTTATCTGACCAATGCTCCTAGTCTTATGCTGATACAGTTCAGACGACTGCAAAATATACAACTCTCATACTGAATATTGTTTATGTTCAAATAAAATCTGTGACCGAGATGTGTATATGCATGCAGGTCAAGAACAACCACGCACAAAAGCACTAGCTACCTACAAACACCTACAGTGCAAGTTGCGGTCTGTCCTGAAAAAAATGGAAGAGCTGAATTCTCTTCCCCTGCCACTTGAAGAAAAGAATGCTAGAAAAAGAACTATTCAAGTGAAAATCAAACATTGAAATACTCGATTAAAAAAAGTAGGCAAAGAATGAGCTGGTAACTCCCAAAGGCAATGAGACTGGTTAATAAGGGAGAAACTCCGTTAAGACATTAATGGCTTCGAGCCTCAGCTTGTACAGAATTGTGCAGCTTCTACTTGTTGTCATTATTGCGTATTTTGACTATTCAAGGCAAACTAAAGAAAAAGAAAATATGTTTGTGTATCTATTTGAAAATCAGTTACGTTTGCCTTTTTTTTTTTTAAATCACAAATGATGACCATTTCTCTAGAAAAAGCAATAATGGCGTTGGCTAATATTTGCTAACATTGCTAACACTCATTTTGTTATGGACTTAAATTTTAAAAAAGTAATCCAAACGTCAAAATGAACCCCAAACTGGGTGGAAAGTCCAAAACATAAATCCCTGTAACACACCTTTGGTTTTATCTTCAAGTGTGATCTGGATAAACCAATGGAACATTTTCCTGAAGACTTCTAATCTTTGATTCAGTCTTTTTGCCCTCAAAGAACCATGTTCACACCATTATCTTTCCTATCTTAATTGCTGCTAGCTTTTCCACACTCTCTCAGGATTATTTAGACTAAGAAAATAGATTACATCTGAAATGTGTTACACACTAAGACATTTTATTTAACATGACTAAACAAGTTTGGATTTTATCGTAAATGTGGTTTGATGCCCCTAATAAGTATCTGCTATTTATGATCAAAGTGTGTTCCCTCTTTACAGCGTAAGCATTTAGCTTTACCTACATAAAAGGACAGAATTCTAAACAAAAGAGGTAAACACGCAAAAGAAAAAGCAAAACAGGTTATCTAGCAAGATATGTATGTAACTCCCCCATCAAGTACAATAAAAATACAGAGGTAAACCAAGTCAATTTAATGCAAGCAAGATCCACTCTTTTCTTTAAATACAGATTCTAAAGAAAAGAAATAACGAAAAAGTATTAATGAATGCTAAACATTCACATTTTAACGATCAGTAGCAATAATTTTTTTCAAGCTTGATTACAAAGTAATTTCATTTACAAAATCAGTCAATAACAGACTGCTTCCACTAGAATATTTATGTACCTTCTTTGTTGTTTTTATTTCTTTCTTCAGCAAAGTCTGACAGTAGCCTGGAAAAAAAAGAATCAAATTGACTACTTTGTTGATTCAAACACAGCACATTTAAGACTTTAATTATAAATTTCAAGAACAACTGAAAAAAAAATTGTACCCCCGTTTTCACTACAAGTTCCAGATTTAAACTGATGATTTAAAAAATAAGTAATATTTAAGGACAAAGATCCTTTCAAGTCTTCTTTTTGTGTGTGTTACTGAACTAAATCAAAATTCACGTATATACATTAAACAATAAAGACAAAATACTTTGCACTTGCGTTTTTTGAATTTGGGGGCTTTGATACATATTTGCCTGCACACTTACCATTCATAGTTATCATCTAGTAAAAACAGTAATTTGAGCACCACTACAATAACTGCTGCAGCAAGAACATCATATTTCACTTTCCTTGTAGACTTATTTCCAGGCACAAAAGTCAGGAAATCCACTTCTCCTATATGGATCTTTTTCACCACTCGACAAGTCCAATTATGCAATTCATCTGATTGTTATAAATAAAGATACAAAATGAGCATGTTGAGACAAGCTAAAAGCACTTTTTCAATGTAAACATGTTAGTGATTTGAGGAAAAAAATGCTCATAAGTTTTGGGACCATCAGACAACATTTTTTTCCTAGCTGAAAAGCATTTTTATTACTAATTTTTATAAATATTAAGCAATCTTCACTGTATTTATATAAAGAAACAGTTGTGACCTATTATATATGCACGAGGGAAAAAAAGGCACACTTTTAATAGTGTTTGGAAGTTATTTTAATTATGTTATTAGATCACCCTGAACACTGTTTCAGGAAATCATATCTTAAATCTACACGAATACATTTAAACTCCAACCTTAAAAAAAAAAAAAGAAGATCCTCTACCGTTTCACAACCCTTTTCCTGCACGCAAGGAGACCCAGCACACAGGCAAGGACGGCACTAGGCTGCAGCGCAGCAGCAGACGACACTCGGCAGTTACCCCAACAAAACAGCAGGCTCAAGTACAGACATTCCTAATTTAGATTAAAATTAGCATTGCATTGTAAAGGCTAACAACTTTGCTAGCATGGTATATATTAAAAAACAACAAAAAAGAAACAACTACAGCTCCAAAAGAAGCAGTATGATATCTATACAGTCTCTCATTACTTTATGCTTATTTTTCACGCATACAAATCCCCCAAATTTCTCACCTATCCTGTTTAGCAAGAAATACAAGAGTCGTTACATCACCATCAGATTCCACAAAGGTTAGCAATGTATGACTAAGTACAACGCTAATCCATCTCTACTTTGTATTCTCTCGCTCCTTACAGAGAGTTCAGTACGAACTACTTTTTAATCCTTTCATTTATATGAGGTTAAACAAAAACTGACAACCATGAGAGCACTTCCAAAATATATAATACACATTTTTACAAATATTGTCAGTATACTTCATTTTACTGCAGATGCTTTAAATGAACTCTCTGTTATTATTTAACATCCTAAGAGGCAGTGCCAATTCATTACTTAATTTATTTTTAAGAGTTGCTATATAACAACAGTAGTCCATTTTTCAAATAGAAAATAAAATGTTTCCACATGATAAAAACATTTAATTGCAAAGAAAATATAAAGCACAAAATATTCTTTTTGGATTTTTTCGGAGTATTTTGCTTTGCAACTTGCTAATAGCAAAATTAATGCTAGTAACTCAATTAATAGTTACTTTTCCCTTCTGTTTATATATATAGATCTCACAATGAGCTGGTTTCTTTTAATTCCTCAGACTTGTTTTTAATAGAAAGGGGAAAATAACACACATGCACACAAATCACTCAAATTTATTGTCTGTGCAGAAAATTAGGATTCACAAAGTAGTCCTTTAAAACACTGTCTTAGAAACATATATGTTTGCCAAAACATATATGTTAAGCGATAAAAGAACGAAGCAGTCAAAGCTGGAATGCAAACCAGTTGTTAAAAGGTGTGGATTAAGGAGAACTCTAAAACAGTGACACTCAGGAATACCATTTAATTAAAGTTCAGTTTATAAAATATGTATTCCAAAGCCTCTCAAAAATAGTACTGTGTATGATGTAGGCATGTTTTAAAGAAAATATCTTTCAAAGTTAAATGTGTATAATTCAGAACGAAAAGAATAGGAAATTCTAAAACAATAATTCAAGTAATTTCACTAGAGTTAGCATGCCAAATAAATATATTATCTGTACAGATTTGAGAAAATACTTACCAGGTAAGTTAGCTTCCATCAAGTACTTCATGCACAACATGTCTGGATGAAGAAAGCAGCTGTCTGTTATATCTGGAAAACGAGGCAGCTCTAGGAATGCAGCAAGGTGAAGCATTTTGTTATATACTTCTTCATATACAGGCCATGACTGAAAGACAGGGTTAGAGTGCTTTGTATATTTGTTCTATTATTATATTAGCTACTGATTTAAAATATTGCATAATTTAAAGCAGAAACACTGCTTTCTTTAGCACTCTATAAGAAGCAATCATACATAAACTTGCTCATCAGATCTGAAACTGATCCACCGACTTTTGTGTAAAATGATCAGTATGTTGCCATATGCTCCAAAACTGAAAATAATAATAATAGAAGTTCAACAGGACATCAAATCACAGAATAGCTGATGTTGAGGGGACCTCTAGAGATCGACTAGTCCAAATGCCCTCCTCAAAAAGCAGGGTCACACAGACCAGGTTGGTCAGGGCTGTGTTCACTTGGGTCTTGTGCATCTTCAAGGATGGAGACTCCACAGCCTCTCTAGGCAGCCTGTTCCAGTGTTTGGACACTTTCACTATAAAAAAAGAAGTGCAATTTCTTGAACTTCACCTTGTGCCTATTGCCTCTTGTCCATTTCCTGGGCACCACTGAGAAGAGTCTGACCCATCATCTTTACACCCTCCCTTCAGATGCGTAGGCACATTTGTAAGATCCCCTCTCAGGCTTTTCTGCAGGCTGAACAGGCTCAGCACTCACAGCCTCTCCTCGTACACCAGATGTTCCAGTCCCATCACCATCTTTGTGGCCTTTCACTGGACTCATTCCAGTACATCTGTCTCTCTCTCGCACTGGGGCTACTGACACATCACTCCTGGTGTGGCCTCAGCAGTTCTGAGCATAGGGGAAGGATCACCTCCTTCAGCCTAAGGACAACACTGCTTCATGCAGCTCAGAAGGATGTCATCCCTTTTGGCTGCAAGAGCGCATTACTAGAGTCCACCAGGACCACCAGGTCCTTCTTTGCTGAGCTGCTTTCCAGCCACTTGTCCCACTTCATTTCTGCATGCAGGAATAACTTCCATGGCGTTACTCCTCCTCAGGTGCAGGACTTCGTAGTTCCCTTCACTGAATTTCTTACAGCTTCTATCAACCCGTTTCTCCAGTTTGTTCATATCTGGTCTACAAATCACTACTTCCAGTTTTCCATCACTCGCAAACATGCTGAAGGTGGGCACTGTCCCATCATCTAGGTCATTAATGAAGATATCAAACAGTACTGGCCCAGTATCCACCTGGGAGGACACCATGAGTGAGTGGCCTCCAGCTGGACTTCATGCCACAGGTTACAGCCATCCCAGCTTGGCAGTTCATCCAGCCTTCAGTTCACAACACAGGCAACTTGTCTAGTCTGTACTTCAATTTGTCAATGAAGTTATGGGAGAGCTTCAAAAATCTTATTTATGGCAAGGCAAACAACATCCACTGCTCTCCTCTCATCCAGCAAGTCCTTTAACTCCTCACAGAAAGCTATCCAAGTCAGCCACACATAGTCTCCCCTTCATATACTCTTGTTAACTACTTTTAGTCACCTTCTTGCCCTTCTGTGTGTGGAAATGCCTTGGTAGCTTCATCACATTCCCAGGCTCCATCATATTCCAGCCTCAACGTGAGGCTGACAGACTCAAATTCTCCTTCTTGCTCTTTTTGATAGTTCAGTGTGGGCAGTGGGGTTGACATTTCCTCTCTTTCAGACCTTGGGAATCTCTGGCCTATCTGTGACATTTCCCATTACCGAGGGGTAACACTGGCCAGCTCACACAGCTTGCATGGGTACATACAGACTTGTGTGTGTCCAGTGTGTTTAGGCATTCCCTACTGAGGTGAGCCCACCTCGCCCTGGACATCCTCAACTGGTTTCAGGAACCTGGTATTGCTAAGGGCAGAACTCCCACCAAAAACTGAGGCAAAGATGGTACCTTGGCCTCTGCTACCAGGTTGCCTTTCCCTTTTATTAGTGAGCTCACATTTTCCAGCACTTTTCCAAAGAACCTTTACTAACATTTCAAGCAAAAAGAAAAATCTAATTCTGTTTGAAGGATCTGGTGAAGTTTACTGAAGTAAGGTTTGGACTACAAGGTTTGACCTTCGTTTCTTAATACTTTTACTGTTTTATTAAACATTGCTCATCATTTAAAGTATTTTTTAAAGTATTATTTGAATTTACTTCTTAAATTATGACTTTCAGTTGTTCAGGCTACTTCATTATTTTAGGTATATAGTCACCGTGCATTTTTTGCTTGTTTGACAGCATCTTATCATGTATTCAGATTTATCAAGTCAGTTATGTTCATAAGGTACTTTCCTCATCAGGAAGTTAGCAAGGGCTTACACTTAGTTCATGATTTAAAAATTTAGTGAAAATGAACGAATTCAGGCTACTGTTTTTATAGACTAGATTAAAAATACACAGTAATTACATTTCCAACAGTGGGACTGAAATAATGCCTTTTCATTCAGTTATTTGGTTTAATCTATTTCAATATAAGCCATGCAGCCAATTCTGTAATTGAATAGGTTTGAATGATTGCCAACATTCCCATTTATTTTTTTAAATGATCACCCCTCAGACTGTAGTCAAGACTTGCTTAATTGCATGAACACATGTTTAAGCAAATAAGTAATTCTACCACCACTTGTTATTACACATGCATCTTTTTGTAACAGTTAGGAAGTTGTATCATGTTCATTATGTTTTCTAAACAGTGTTAAAAAGGGGTTTTGACTTCTACAGGCCTACCTTGGGAAACAAGAAAAACATGCATTACCAGACTTCTACGAAGGCCAAGCTTACAGCACTTTCCATTCCTTTTAAAAAGCAGCTCTAAATTCAAAACCAAAACAGTTTTGAAACAAAACCTGCATGGTTCATAACTTTTCTTGGGTGTATTCGGCGAAAAAAGTGAAGTTGATGAAAAGCAGATGAATTACAATTTTCTTCAGAGAAGAACACGAAAAATAAGACATTAGAAATCTGGACAGTGAAAGCATCCCTATTCTCAAACATCGTACAAAGAGGTACTTTAAAGAATATAGCTCCTAATTTGAGGATCTAGGAAAGGTACCTAATGTCACTGGATAGATGTGCTCCTCTTACTGAATCAGGCTAGGGAGTGAATCATCCCTTCCCTCTTAGATAATATAGAGTAGAAAATATAAATATTGACAGCTATCCTTTGGCTTATTTTAAAAAGCATGATAACAGACAAACCTGTTCTTAGTTGATATGTGCTGATGAGAGAGGCAATCGCAGCTGGGACATGCGGATCTAGGGAAGGCATAATAACCCATGGTAAGGTATCACCACCAAAACAGTTGCTGTGGGCCAGGGCTTAACCCCCTAAACTCAGAAACACTCACTGTAGCGTCAGACTTTCTGTAACAGCGCGCTGAGTGAGCACCGTGCAGAATTAACGGAATTGACGCGTTTCTGGGGGTACTCGGTCACCTCTTCAAGTATAAACTGCAAGTGGAAGCTGGATCAAATGCAAGGCCACATCTCAGCAGCGACACCACATCCTAGCGACCTGCTGAAGGCTTGAAGAGCGAAGGCTGAAGACTCAGACTGCTCCAGTGAACAAGTATTGAAAGTTCTTACCAATCTCTACATGCATTTAATAACCTGCTTAACTATGAATCATTCCATGACATGGGAATCACTCCATGGATAAGCCTTTCCTACAAATCTTTAAGGACATCTAACTCCAGGAAAACAAAATGCCCTTCTAAAGCTGTATCATCTGACTGTCTTTTTGGGCGTTTCACAAGCTGGAATTTGTTCAAGACTGATCAACAACAACAGAGTCTAGAACATGTCTAGATTTGGATACAGAGGTTATTGAGGACATACTCATCTTAACAGTTGCATCTTTAAAGTCTTTGTACCTTCTTCCCACACATAAAGAAGCTTTAAAACATAATTCTTCTCCAAAAAGTAGTAAAAAAACTTAGTACTGTTTGAGAATAGTGGGTTTTTTTGGTTTTATATAGCAAACTGAAATCAAAATAAACACTACTCAGCTGGCAAAGAAGCATCTAGAATAAGATATTCATGACGATAAATATTTGTTACACTATCAAAGTCAGTTTTCTTTGTTCCTCAAAGATACAACAAAATTTTTCACCTGTATTTTAAGAGAACGATGTGGTTTTCAGAGGACAAGGGGCCACATTATTAATATGCCAATCAGATCACAGCAACAAGCAGCTGTTTCAGGTGAGCCAAGATTGCAGCCTCTCATACTGGTTTGGACAGTATCAGTGTTGCTGAACAACAAGCACAAAGTTGTAGACTTTGGCTGGCTTTCTAGACTCATGTGCAGCCTGCGTGATTTTTTGTTTTAAATTTGCCCTCTCTTCTTTCTTATATGATCATACATGTCATTTTTTCTTCTATATGACAACATCCCAGTAGTAGTTACTTGGCTCCCGCGTCCCGCCTGGCTCCGCTCCACGAGCTGCTCTGCAGTCTGAGCACAAGAGCGTCCCAGCACCCCAGCAGGCTCCCAGCACCCCAGCACTTGCCATTTACGTAACAGAACTAATGGTAAAGACCGGGACTGCATCTGCTGCAAAATTTATACCCAAATTGGCACTCAAAACAGAATGAAAATATCCTCTGACCCAATCTTTATGAGACAGACTAATATCCTTTAGTGAGGGTGGCAAGACGAAACTCCTGCATTGCACTTTTTTCCCTTTTCTTCTCTCCTTCCCTCATTTGTTCATGTTGCTCCTCATCAGTTCATGCTGTTCTGCCAATCTGGTTACCTCCCATACAATCCTACACTAAAGCCTCTTGCTAATGTTTATTTTTTTAAAATGTCATTTTCACCCCTTGCTTAACCTTTATCCACCTCTCACGGACCATCACCATCCCACCTAGAACAACAGGAAATTAATGCAACATTATCACCCAAATTAAATGCGCTTGAACACTGCATATGATTATTTTTAATAGTCTTTACCAATAATAATAAGCACGCTTACTAATACATTTTCCCCCCAGCTAAATTAGACTGCAAAAATAATGTAGTCAGCTTTGTTGCACAGTTAGATTCTACATGGTCTCACAATACAGTTTTAATGAGCAGTTTCTTTACCATGGTGTAAGGTAGACAGCAGAGACACATACAATGCAAAAGAAGGGTATTTTAAGCAGTCACCATTGCAGTACAAGGATGTTCCGGGCTGGGGAAGCGCTGGCAAGTATGGAACTAGGCTAGGGAAGAACCATTACACCCCACTGATACTTTCTTTCTGGAGTCGCTATCAGAAATGGGAGACCAGATTCAATTGACTTAGCATCTGACTTGATACCGTCACCCTTATGTGGATGGAGAGGACACGTTTTTTCAAATGCTGATATCCATGAATCACATCCAGATGCTGATGTAGGAGTGAAAGGGTGTGCCTGGCATTACTGAAAGGGAACCGAGTGACAGGAAGAACAAAGAAGGGTGAAACTCCCACAAGCCCAGCTGGATATCTGCTAGGAAAATGCCTAACTCCTAAGCGCTCTTCCCCTACAGAAGACATGGAGAGACCAAGCACATCTTCATACCTGCTCCTTTACAAGCCTCCCATCAGGCAGAAAGAGTAACTGAAGTTGTTAACACAGGATAATAGAATCAATTTGTCCAGCTGGGAGGCAGGCAAACACATTGCCCATGCTACCTGCTGGGCAATAAATGGACAGGAAAAAAACAAAAACCAGCCAAGATACCACTTGAAAATCATGCAAGAAATAACACTGGCAACATCTCTCTCCCTCCCTTGATAATTGCCCTTTAAAATCTCAGTTGAAACAGCTACTTAACCTAAAATCCCAAAGCACTCCTGAAGATTTTTGCAGTGAGAAACAAATACTCATTTATTTCAGCACTGAACTGACACACGTGGCTTTTCCTGAAGCATTCAAGATCAGGTCGATGAGCCTGCGACCCCCACATGAGGAAAGGCTAAACTGAGCATTCGCAGACAAACTCTTTTCCTGGACAAAGGTGAGAGACTTTATTTGGATGTATGGGTGAATTTTTAAGTATACTACTTTCAGAGGAAAACACTGTATTCATTAGATGATTCCTGACCAAGGTGGTTTGTGAATAAATGAGTTTCAATATTATTAAACCAACAGAGACATGTGTTTTGAGCGCTGCCCTATTCACACTCACAGAGTAAGCCTGATGACAAAAACCCCTTTCCTACAAAATGTTTACTCTTCTTGCAAACAAAATGTAAGGCAATTAGAAGCTCAACTAACCAAATGCATTGAAATTTAGGAGTTTAGGAAAAAAATTTATTGGATTTCATAAACATTTCGGTAGGTTTGTTTTCTTTCTTCATTAAGTAATGCTTTAAGACAGGTATGGGCAAGCTAAAGTTTCTGTTACACAACAGCAAGCTCCCATGATAAACTTGATTACAATAACCTTTTCAGTAGTGAACTTCCTCATCAGCTTTTTTTTTTTTTAAATAAAAGCCTCACCCTTATTTTCATTCTGCATTATTTTCAACCCTGAAAAAGCACTACATGCACCTGTTAAAATTCACTAAAGTACAAAGGTAGAAGGAAAAAAACAAAAAAGAAAAAGAAAAAAGCCCACACATCTAGAGAAACCTCCCCCCAGCCAAATAAAGATTACAGCGCAGCCCACAACACTTACAGACCAAAGCAGCAATTGCTGCTTGCTCTGGAAAGTAAAAGTAGCAGTGTTGATAAGCAGAATTTGTATGGCTGCAATTTTCTATCTCTAAAAAGACTTTTTTTTTTTTAAATAAACCAGAGTGACTGGCTTGTGTGTTAGTTTGAAATTCTTTAAAGAGTTACCATTAAAAAAAATCACATGGCAGTTAAGCTTATTCAAATTTCAGTCTTGAAAAGAATGTTCTTCATGATCCTCACACATCACACCTCGAAGGGGATTTCAAAGAATTTCAGCAAATACAGGAGCTTGTCTAAAGGAAAGTTGTGGCGGATACACTTTCCAGGGAAGCACAAAGACGTTGCCATTCCAGTTTGAATTCTCTGGGAGAAAACAGAACAAGTATTTTGACGAGGATTAATGAGCTAATTAATAGATATAGTCAGGAATGACACGGTTTGAATCAGGAAAAAACCTAAAACATAAACAGGCAATCCACCACAACCTGGTCCGTGAGACACTCCGGCAGTTTCCTACAAGCTGCCTGCTTATGTGAACGGGTATTGGTGGGGATACTAGTCAGCATCAGACTACTAAGTGCTATAAAACCCCTTTGAAAAGCCAGTATATAAAAAAGAGAGAAAAACCTTGCAGGATTTAGGAAATCTCCAGGTATACGTGTGACAGTGCCACAAACTCATGCTGCTGCCTCAGGCAATCTCTTTGTCCCAGTTTCCTGCCTCGCAGGCGCAGGCACACCAGTACCAACAGCCCCTGCTCACAGCCCCCTTCCTCTTCAAGGAAGGGCCCTCGAAGCAGGGGGGGTGCTAGGGCCGGGTGAGCTCAGCCAGGAGGCCCCAAAGAATCACAGAATGCTGAAGGTTGGAAGGGACCTCTAGAGGTCATCTAGTCCTACCCCCCTGGACACGCAGGGTCACCTAGAAGAGCGAGCAGCCAATATTGTGCAGGGCGCTGGCCCTGCCCGGCACGCACCGAAGCAGCCTCCCACTCCCACAGCAACTGAAGAAAAGGGGCAGATACGCTCAATGGCTCAGCACTCTCTACTTATTAAATTAAGGCACCATCTTGTTTTAGAAACATGATGACATACGTGATTCATGATTACAAGCGAGCACACTCGTACATCGGTCTCGACTATGAGCAGTATCATTCCAGTCATTCCAAAATGCTCTATAGCCAACTTTAAAATCTTACACACTATTCAAAGACAAGTAAAGATGATAGCATCAGCTTATCTATTCACAAAATCTAAAACCTGTGCTTACGTTTACAGCAAAAAAGAATTGCATAGATTGGAAGCCTGGTTAGAAATACTACAGATTTCAAAGGCAACCTGCTCTCTGCTGGGTTTGCTATTCCTGGAGAGCTGCCACCTGAGCTGGGGCCTCCTCTTGCACAGTTTGTCTCGCTCCTCCTTGCGCTATGTTTCTAGGCCAGGATTCCTGTGAAGGTTCCTTCTTGCTGCTGGACCTGGGACTACCTGAACTATCCCTCGCTAGCAAGACTTGCAATCAAAAAATAAAATAAAATAAAATAAATAAAATAAGTTTTCAAATAAGCAATTCCTGTACTTGCTCCACCAAAACTCCAAAAGGATCCATAGAAAATACAAGCACACAAAATTTCTTCCCCAAAAGCAGCTTTTGCTTAGGAAAGCTTCATATGTTCATTACCTAACATATGCAAACCTATAGCAAAGAATCCTAGAGAAGCTTGACTCGCTTTCAAGCAAGGATATAGCATACTTATCATTTAACCATCCTTAAACATTTTTATGTTGATGCAAGTAAGAAACAACCACAGAACTCAAAATGGAAAATTTAAAGGACATCATTAAGGTCACCGAGCTCAAGGCTAGAAATACGATTTTAAAAGTTGTTAGAGACTAGGTAATGAAAAATGAAGTTTCAGAAGCTTGTGTTTTTCACACAAAAAAAAAACCCCACAAACTGAAGCCCTAACTGCAGCGCTAGAACATTAAGAGAGGCTGTTCAACATCAGGCCAAAAACATCTATTTGGTCTCACATCCAGCACAGAGCAGCCAGGATGAGGAGTGAGGAACGGGGCAGCCCATAGTGCTTCTTTCCTGAATACATGTCCAGCTTCACAAAAGTCATGGCTTAGTCAGCAGTGATGTCTCCATATTTATTAGTCTCAATGCCTTTTATTTCGAAAGAAAAGTCCAGTCTTTATCAGGCTCTTAACATCCAAAACGTTATCACAGGGAGGGGTTTCACACATCAGCCAGAAATTGCATACAGCAGCATTTCCTGCTGTTTAATGAGGAACCTACAGACTAGCAAATTTTGCATTGAAAGAGGCATGGAGCAGTTGCTCACAAACACTTTCCACAAATCATCTCTGCCATATCTTCCAAACTGCCTCTTCGTTACGCTGAAATCTATACTGCTGTTTCTTGGAGGAATCCTGTCCCAGATGTTTGATCATCTTTACGATCACTCTCCCTACCTTTTCCAATTATGCTCCAAGTTTTGGGAAGGAGGAAGGGGAAGAAAAGGGGAGAGAAACAGAATTGCATCAGCATTTAAAACACGGGGGCATCATGGATTTATATACTAACACAAAGATGCTTTGTACTCTACCCTTTTATTAGAAGTCAGGAATTTACGCTGTTTATATTTAAATTTAAAATATAATACATTTAAATTTATCTTGTTCTCCGAGCGCTGCTGTTATCGATGCTATTATGTTCTTGTACCAGTCTTAATTTAAAATTCTGCGTGGTCTTAATTATACAGGACTCCACAATCCCTTCATGATGTTGTTTTTGAACACGCAGCTGCCATTAGCCCAGCTACAACATTAGAATTATTTCTTAACACCAGCTTTCAGAGGACAATATAGGTTTTGTACACAAACAAACCAGCAGCCAGCACACATGCACACACACGCTGCAAGCATTTTGTCGGTCAAGAACTAAAAATCACTGCCTATTTAACACTGCACATATTTATCTGCTGACAATTACTTCACAGAGGTACTGGGACACACAGCAGACACTGGCAGGAAAACACGTAGCTGTGTGTTATAATAGCAGCTCACAGGTCCATGGACTATGATCTCTTTCAAGTTTTTTTCCCCAAGAAATTTGGTTAAGAGGGTAGCATTTTTCAAGATTTCTTTCAAACTGTGTGAAACACATTTGTAGGTTTTTTTTTTCAGGAAGGAAAAAATGAGAACAAAGGAAGTTGCATGTACCCCTTCCATTTACACTGGGTTTGTTAATTTAAGATTAGGGTTCATCAAAAATGACTTCTGCAAGCGTAAGTAGGGTTTATTTGCATCAATGGCATAAATTTTACTTTTTCTACAGAGGTTTATTAATCAGAAACGGTCACTGAATTATTTTATTCTAAAAAATATTTTCAGATTGGAAAATGCCTTACTTGCCTTAATTTTAAGACTGATTTTGAAAGAGCAATCTTTATTTAGAGAGCGCATCTTTGTCACCTATTAAACTGGCAATACCAAAGCAGCCACCACAAAGTATAAACCATTCCCATAAAAAGAATTTCAGTAGAGTGACCTCATGAAATATTCAAAATGTAAGGAAAAAAAGAATTTCACTTCTCCTTAGCAGGTGGGACAAAGTAAAGCCCTAAAACAGTGATTCACTTCATCAGTCCCTCCTAGAAGAGTACTATAATTAGGACGCTAAATCCACACCCACAACTAAAGGAACACAAGCACTTAAGAAATACTGTCAAGTTTATACACTTCTATTAACATATCCAAACTCTATAATGAAGTAAATGCTAATCTTTCTGCTTTTAAGTTGATGAAATTACACACTCATAAAGAAAATCTTTGATATAAAGAGATTCCAAAGCATGAAATGCCATTTGCTGTATGAAAGCACTCAGCCATGCTGCATCCATTTTTGGGTGCAAACCAAAGACTGATAAAAGCCAGTCAAACCTGAAAGAGAAATCATCCAGAGGAGAAGGACACGTATTTTTGTGACACCAACAACAGCTTTTGCCACATAAGCGTAAGCCACCACAGCAGAGTTTACCAGAATATCTAGCCCCTGGCTCTAAGAGCCAAGAAAGGCAGGTACCAGTAGCCTTGCTAAAGCCATTCCTAAATAACACCACCCTCATGGACACTGTGTTATTTCCTATGCACAGGTTCAGTAGAGACAGGATTTTTAGGATTTTTTTTTCTGTGCTGCAATAGAGTTCACTGCTTTTGTTTTTATTATGTAAGAAAAAAAATAATTTGGGGGGATCCAAATGAATTATGACAACTTCTCTTCTGTTCTAGGAGCAAAGTGGGAGAACTACCAGCTTGAGTGAAAATAGCACCTAGACTATATTAAGCTTGCGTCACTCTCACAGAAAAGAACTGAATGCAGACAGGAAGAGAGACGCATCAATACTCTAACAAGGTCTATTCCCTAGACTCTCTCTATCCTTATTAAGGATACCTGAAGTTAGGATATCTAATGAAAATCCATTCCTTAAGTGGAAGAGGCAGCTAATTTGCAAAGCCTCCAAAGGAAGATCCTATCTGCCTAATCTTAAAACACTTCAAACACAGTAAAATATTTTATCAATCTGTGATATGTGTCTAACAGCAGCAAACAAGATAGAAACAGTCCAAAGTATATAAAAAACAAAATTTTAGCAATTGTTTCCATCATGAATAGGCAAGGTAACACTGATTGTATATGTAAATGATAAATAACTTCCATGTGTTACTCCATGCTGCAAATTGGAAAAGTAGTTTCTAAGAAACCTCTAATACTGATAAAATACTACTACTACTGCTCAGAATTTCTTTCTAGTACCCAACTAATACTGCCCGGACATATTACATGAACCCCAGACTTCAGAGAAGCTGGCAGAGATAATTGGAAAGTAATGAGGACTCAATTTTAAGTTGAATCTAAAATTGAGCTCTCAGCCTTTAAGGCTGGAGACTATAGGCCATATAGTCCCATACCAGTCACATACAACACAGATAATCATCAAAATACTGAGCAATCTTCTTAATCCATGAGAAATCCTCCAATTTTGTTTTCCTTCAGGCTGCTGATTCTTCTGCCCCCGACATTCACAGGGAAACCAAAACCAGTAGGAGTCTTAAACTGCTTTAACTGACAACTTTAATTTACAAAACAAAATGGCTTTTACTATGCTAGCACAATGCTAAATTGGTTCCGCTACATTTTTGTGGCACAGCCCCATTTACCTCAAACCATTCTAACCAAAGCGAGCAACCACACTGTGACTAGATGGGCACTGGGCAGGAAACCCGTATGGGACACAGGCATTAGTAACTGCATTTTCAACTGCAACTTTGACTATGATCAGGGGAATCACAAAGTGGGGCAAAATTTGAGATCAGGGATCTTTACCCTCCTGATGAGGGGAAGCTCAGTAACATTTAACCTGACTGTAACATCCATGATCAATATTAAATAACCATTTTGAGCATGGAAGTGGCTCCAACAGCCACTAGGTTGTAATCATCAACCAGACTGTCAGAAAAGTCCTTTAATTTCAATGCCACATGTAAACTGGTAAGTCAAAAAGAAACATATCAAGAAAAAAAAAAAGGCAAGTTTGTTCTGTAAGTGTGAAAAAAACCTTACATAGCTCCACCTTGTAAAATTGTGTGCAAGGAAAAGAAAATTCATGTCGGCAAAAACGCAGAGCAGTATCTGAATATAAACTGAGGATTTCAAAAAGCACAGGCCCACGTAATTTCCACACGAGAAGCTTCAAGGAAATAACTGAGGAACTCCCTGAAACACAAATGTTGTTTTTAAATAATCTTAGGAAATTCTAAAGATCAAAGGATTCTCAACATTAATATTTAAAAAAAAATGCAAAAAGGGAACATTCAGGAACTATGGCATAATTAGCTTGGCTTGGGTCCTGGGCAAAGTAATGCAGCAACAATGGGAAAGATGGAGGCTAAAAATACCCCGGCAGGCAGGCAGGGTCATCAGAGGAGAACCCGAGCGAAGCTTCTGCACCAACAGGGTGATCAGCAGCACAGACTTCACCCCTGCTGCTCGGAAAGGCCTTTTTCTCTTGGCAGATCAGCCGGCTGGCGAAACGGGGCCACATCAAACTCACGGTGACGTTACCCCATGACTCCTGGGGAGCTTCTGGAACAGTCTCCGTTTTGATTCACAGCTGGGCAGGGAGGAAACAGCAAATTCGGTAAATGTGTTCCTTTTGCCTTCCAGGGCAGGTCGGTGGACATCTGAACAGAAATCTAACAACAGCCACCTTTTAATATTCGCAACTATAGTCAACTTTCTTCTATCCTTAAAAAACAAAACAAAGGAAAAAGATGACACAATTCTTAATAAATTCTAGGGAGAAAAGAGTTATTTTAACGTTGGGGGAGCTAATTGAATAAGGGAACTTCACTGAAGTCACACATCTTGTTTCTTCACAAGTCCACTTATCTGTGGATCACAAAGGGAGACTATTCCAGAAGCTTTTCAAAAGAACATGATCTGAAACATATTTATGAGACTACCCCTGTCTTGACACACACACAGCACACATTCCAAAATGACGTGTTTGTTATCTTCCATACTTTGGTAAATCATGTTGCCCAACACCCATGGGAGTGACCTGCTTACCTATATATACACATACGCACACAAACACACATACATTATAGGTATTAAGAACATGAGAACCAAAACCAAACATTATTTATGGACATAAATCTTCTAAGGGTAAAAACACACCATAAAAAGCAATGGAAGTTACAGGTAAACTTAAAGTTGGTTCTGCTTTGCTATCTAAAGACAAAGATGAAATAATTGCCTAAAAGATAATAGGGTATATAGGTCCCTAGTCAAGAACGTAAGGAAAAAAACTAAATCTGTAACAATGAAAAGCTGCTACTAGCTCAAATGAAAATGGATGCTTTTCAACAATCTTATACTGAGTCACACATAAATATTTAAAAGCAAAAATAGAAGGTGTGTATCTTAGGGATGTATCTTGGGGATCCCTACTTCAAGCCAAAATGGAGATGCAATTTGTGTGTAGCTCCACTACGAGACAGACTAAAAACAAAAAAAAACCAAATTATTTGTTATTAAAAACAAAACAAATTAGCCACAGAACTTTATAAGTAGTACTACTTATTTAAAAAATGGTTTTATCTCCTACACTAAAGGGATTTTAAAGCAAAAGAAACAAAGATGACTTTCACCTAACAAAGACGACTGCTCATCAAGGATTCATAAACTAACCTGCCTCTGCAGCAGAAGTGATTTACTAATGTTAAGCAAGCTGCAAATAGCAAAGAGAAACCTTGACCTCTTGCTTACCCCTTTGTGTGCTTAAAACACACAAAACCCAGAACTAAAGTACCTTATTCTTTCTTGATGCATAGGAAAAGCTTCTATGGAATGGAATGAGCGTATGTGAAATCTGCTTTAGAAAAACGCAATTTTGTGCTGGAAGAGGAAAACTTGCTTTTCTTCTATTATACCTGGAACTTAAAGCTTCTGAACTAAAAACTAAGTGGGAGCAACCGCTACTGCTGCCATTTAACCATGAACTCTTCGAGCACAAATTTAGGCACGACCTTTTATCAATAGCTAATTTGTTGCATTCATTTTTTACAGCTTTAAAAACTTCAACTTGTGCAGTTCCATCACGTTTTGGGGATCAGAGAGATTGCTACTGTTTGTTTTTTTTTTTTTTTTGTTAAGTCACCAACAATAGCTTTATGTAAGAAGAGGTTTTGTCTGTATTTTACTGATAAAACTGATGCTTAGTATAACTTTGAGTCCTCCAACCTGCTACTACATGACTTGATTAATGTTTGTGCAGGGAAATTAGTACAGGATACAATTCAATGCACTGAATATGGGTTCAAAAATTTGAAGTGATGCATTGAGTACTTATGCCCATTATCGAGATTTTTGCTAATGTCTGCAGCTTACATTCACCACCAAAATACTTCAACAGCAACAAATTAGAGCGTTTAAATCACCTGGTTGTAATGATCATAATCTGATAAAATGTTTGAACATAATTGACTACAGAATATTACATATAGAATATCAAGAAGGAAATAAAACAGACTATATTTTCAGGATGGAGAATTACACAGCCTAGGCTCCTGCTCCACCACAGTAATCAAGGTCCTCAAATTTTTCAAATCTCATGTGTCAAAACTGGACACAGCTATTGGCAGTGAGCAGCAAGATCAGTGCTGAAACCCCGTGTGTAAAGACAGAAGCTTGCAGTTACTGACTGCATTTCTCAGCCTAATGACACAGTCAGAGGTACTAAAATAAAATAAACCTGAGGATACCTTATTGAAGGACTAGTTAATGCAGAGCAGGAAACAGATATTGCTGGAAAGAAAAAGCATTAATAATAGTCCAGTGACTGAAAAACAAATAATAAAGTTATTGGGCTTACAGCAAGTAATCTATGTATCTTAATAAGGGTAAGAGATGAGTTGATTAATATGTACATACACTTATACATGGAGGGGAGGAGTTTCAGTATCAGACAAGAGATTTTGTGTGGAAAACAAGAATTACACAAATTCAGCTTTTAAAACAGATGCAATTGCAAATACTCAGACTCTACTAGATGGAGATTCATCAGAACCAGTGTTAAGACAGAAAAAAAAAACAGACAAAATGACAGTTTTCTTTCAGTTTGTGAGAAAAAAAAAAGTATGTGTATGCTATGCAGGTAGGAGGGTGAGATGGGTATATACCCTCTTTTATATAAGGGCTAAACTAAAGTGGTTTTGAGAGAAAGCAAGCTAAAAGGGACTGATGAAATGAGCTTCATCTGGAGCTGCCATCCTACCATTCTGCATGGCAGAAGCAGCTCCAGCTCATAAGAAAGCCCTTTAGGATCCCTAAAAGGGCAATTGTGATCTCCCCTCTCTCAGCCACATCTCCCACTTTCCCAGGTGTGTGGTACAAGCTTTATGGCTATAATTCACAAGGAAACACACACACACAGCCCCCAGCCCCCCACAAAATAAAGATTAGCTTCTCAACAGCTCTCCACCGACTGAATACAAGCTGTGAATTGCAAAATGGCAACATTACTCATATATCACCACACTGAGGGCTTGAGCACATCACAGTAGACGAAAATCTAGAATTTCATGTTAGCAAAATTACTGTTTTCTCCTCTTAAAAGCTAATATTTTATTTGTATAACTCAAAAAATCCACAGACGCTCCATCCTGCCCTCTCCAGGAGAACAAACACCAACGAGAAGTCATGACCAAATGACACAGGAACCCTAAATAACTGACAATTTACACTGCACTCAAGACTGTCCAACATGCTTCAGTCTCCAGGACAGGCATAACCTTTTAGGTTTAACCTAAAATCTTTTTTTTTTTTTTTTTAATAAATAAAAGATCTTGCCCTTTAGGAAAAAGAAGTTACCTCTACACAAAAGATCTTCAGATCAAGTCCATATAGTTTCATCTTCTCTGGAAAACATTGAAAAACATTCAAATATGGAATATGGCCTTCAACAACAAACCTGCATTAAAAAAAAAGATCAAATCAATATATAGTATTTAACATGACAAAGCCATGTTTATTCTAAAACTACTACATAGAAATATTAATTTCTGATTTAACATCAACATTAAATTGCCTAAGCAATTCTGTCTGAAGTTACACAACCTTAAATGCTCCATTACCACGAAAACCAGCTCAATCATTCAGTAGGCTTTTAAAATGAAGCTCAGGTATGATTGACAAATGATAAGATTATGGCACTGAGCTTACAATCAACACACTTGCATACGGCTTGTTCTGCACATTCTTCATCTATTACATTTTTGAGCTTGTTTAGCCTCCTTACGGTGGTATGAAATTTTTCTTTCAACATCCTTAAAGACAAATTTTAAAAACTTACACACACTTTCCACTGGAGGAGTCAGATAATGGGGTGGGGAGCGAAATCACAGAATTATCAGCATATATGCAAAACTGATGTCCATTAATTTCATTCTGATCAAAATGTGCTATTTTGATCCAAACAGAAGGAATCTGTATACTAATACATACAAAGTAATTTATTTGTACCCAAATAATGCATTTTTATTAAAAATTGGCTTTGCTAAGAGGTATCATGTTTTGCCTTTTTTTTTTTTTGACTTTTTTGTAACGTTTTTGTAAGATAGGATTTAACAACAGCTATCAAAAAGCAAAAACAATCAGAAAAGAAACAAAAAACGCTGTCATGGAAGACACTTGCTCTTATCCAAGATCTTAGCTGAGATTCACATCAGGCAAAGCCAGCACTAAACAGGGGCCATCACAGGGTACTAGTCACTACTCTCACTCCAGAGCGAAGCAGATAAGTGGCCACGTTCCTGCCTCCTCTTCTCCAAAACAATCTTAGTAAAAAACTAAATTAATCTGGAAAAAAATAACACTGACAGAGAAGCCCCTGCTATTTAAATAATGTTAAAGCGTTGAAAACTACTTTCTCTCCTGCACACTATCCCTCCCCTCTCGCTAGGCAGACTGGCAGCTTCTGGGCCTAAAAACTCTGCAAGTCCCTACCGGATTCCTCCAGAGTTTGTAAATTCAAAACACGTTGGGAGAAAAAAGAACAATAATAAATTAGGACGAAGTCTTCATAGCTAACAGTATCCAGTGTTGAGGAATTTCCAGCTCCCTCCTCAGCCTAATGCAGTTACAAACCTGACTTCTGTGTCTCAGGACAGTGCCTCGGCCACACACTTGCTGTATATTGTTTAACATGTATGTATGAAAGTTGCCTAAAAGATTATGCATACGTCCTATATTTGTTTGAAAACATTAACCTAACTGTCTGTTTAAAAATAATAATAATAAAGCACCATTAAAATAAGTACATTCTTACTCAAAACTTCTTCTCCACTAGAATTGACCCAGCATTTACAATGATTTCAGCCATCTGAAAAGATCATTTCACCCAATACCTTTCACTCTGAAGGTCTGTGCAAGAAAGGATCTTGCAGAGCAATTTTGTAGGAGACAGAGATGTACATTTTTGTTAGTAGTTTCCTTAAACAGGAAACAGCCACCCCCCATCCCCGCACTGTTTCGTGTATTTGGCCAGTTAACAGCCAGAGGCAGCAGCAGCTGCCCTCCTACCACACTTGCTGGCAGAGCAGCTTGTACAGCAGTTCCATGGCTCCTTTTAGGCAATATCAGCTGTGACAAATTAACTTAAACTGGAGGTATGTTTTCATAAAAAGCATTAAATCAGCTTAAAAGCCTGATATAATTTGGCTTATTTCCCTCCTACTCTTCTCCTGGTCTGGCTGTGCGCTCTTCATACCATCCTCTCCCACAAATCAATGTAACTCACAATACAGAAGGCTGTCTTAGAAAGAGAAAGGGCTGTTTCCTGTCATTTTAACAAACGAATGGATCACAGAAGGATCTAACGGGCTGGAGGTGGCAGAGGGGATGCTCCACACGGCCAAGAGGATGGAGAAAGGGAAGCCAGACCTTCCCGCTCCAGCAGCGCCGCCGTCCCAGCGCAGGTGGCTGTGAGCTCTGTTTCGGGGCAACCACACAAGCCATTCGGCGCCACATCTGAAGAGCTGGCACCGAGAAGCTGAGAGTCACAACCCCCTGAGCCAGCACAGCAACAGCTGGAAGAGGACAAATAACAAGGACCGCAGGGTGTGGTGGTGCTGGCAGCTAAGCCAGGAGCTGCGCGGGAAACCCCAGCCCCGCTGCCCTCCTCTGCCACAAGCTCTGGTCTCCTCCCTTGCTGACAAAAGCACCCGGGTGACTTCTCAGCCAGAAGATTAGATTGAACCCTGCCCTTTTGTTTTCCACAGTTTGTTTTCAACCAGATAGATTTCCAGACTCAGCTGACTGCAAGGACACTGCTGGCACAAGGTGGAAAGGGCAAAGCAAATCAGGCTGCAACACTCTTTTTTTGAAGGCATTAATCTTTTGCAACATTCATTTCCTGCCAATATACTTCTTTTTGACTAATTAATGGCAGATAAGTGCTTGTGCCCAGAGCAAGAGAAAGGGCAGGAACACATATGGGGGATCCCGGCAGCACAGCCTCAGATCACCTTGAACGCAGCACAGAACCACCTGCAACGGAGCATCCTGCAGGCAGTGCCCCTAGAAAACAAGTGGGTTTCCACCAACTTGGCTGTACCAAGTCAAAGCATTCCACATGCTCAAAAATATAAATAAATCCCAACAATGACATCGTCCCTAGCCTGAAATTACTGTCTCCATACATATACACACACATATATATATATATATATAAGTGTTCTTTTCTGACATGTGAAAGTTGCTTTTATATTCTAAAAAATATACAGAACATTATGAACGCTATTATGAATAAATTGTGCTGATGATTCAATTTAATACTTACTCCTCAAATCCCAGATTTGGAATATCTTCATCAAACAGTTTGCTGATTCTCCCAAACCCTCCACTGACCTGACAGATGATCAAAAAACCATCTAAGACTATGCAGTATCTCTGAAGCCCTCAAGAGGCAGATAAGGCACACAGTCCATATTCTTTTAATTATGGCAGCAACACACATTAATCAGGCTCAAGTATGAAAAAAACCTTAGTCCCCTACACACTACAAGGAAATGATGCATATGTTAAAGCCACACAGCAGTGTCACAAACTGATTACAAGTTTAGTCTTGCCAGCATAGTCAGGTATCACCTCATTTGGAAGGTATTAGTTCACAGCCTACCAAGCCTAGCATCTTGGAACATTTTCCACAAACCAAGTTTTATTATTTAGGTAAATAATATACAGCATACTAAATATCACTGAGCTTCTTCACAGTGGGAAAAGATTTAATGCATTACGTAGACTTGAGTAGCAGGTTGCTGAAAATGTTATTTTTAAAACAAAACATCCCTTTCAGATGAGCTAATTGTAGTGTTTTCTGCAAAGTGTGTCAAACAGCAAGGAGGAGTATATTTTTGGTGTTGTAAATCCTTTAAGCGCTGGCAGGTTGCCCTACCCCAGTGCCTAAGCATGTATCACAAGGGAGGAGCAGCAGTCAGCTGACTTCAGGGTAGGGAGAAAACCAAACCAAGGGAAAAACAAGGCAGAACTTTAAGCACAATTGTAATTCAGGCAGTTTAAATAATACAATTTGCCTGTAAGGACTAAAGAGGTAATGCTGAATATTTATTATTTTCTCTGCATAGTTTTCATCCCTGGCCTGTCGCTATTTTGATCTATGTATCTTAACACATGCAAAAAAATGGCAGCGCTGTCTGATTTTTAAACTTAAATATTCAGAAGTTAGAAAACAAGGGTTTTAGAGTAGTTCATGCAACTTTTTTTCTTTCTCCTTCTTCATCAAACTTGTGAGAGGCACAGACCTCAAGGGGAGGGAGGGAAGCATGATAATGTAATGACAGTCCCATATAACTTTTCGCATCATTGTAAAAACTTTGCATACAAATGATATTTTTTCGAACAGCACTTTCTGCATTTAATCAGTTCATATGCTCAGCACATTCATTTAAAGCCACTGGATCATTCTGATCCCCCACTAATTTCACCCACTTATACAATATTGAACCCATAAATTGTATCCCATAAATAAATGTGATAAACTCTGAATAAGTCAGCATGAAGGAAGTTCTCCAGGTTCCAAATCATCCTTTTTTTTTTCTTTTTTTTTGCATCGCACAATTCTAAAATCCTGAATGCAGCAATATATCATTAATATTCAATGAACACAATGCTGCTCATTACTATCATGTTTATATTACTGAGGTCTTTGATAACATGGTGCTGTAGTCAAAAAGAAAAGTTCAGTTTCCATGATACAGCAATCCAAGAACAGGTTAATACGTTATGCATTTTTCTCTTCAAATAGGATGGGCTAAGCAAGAAGTCTTTATTACTGTGCACCATTTACTCTGACCCAATATCTGTGAATTACTACTTTGAATTTTGCCATATATAAACATTATCAAATATGATTTATTTTCTAATAATTGATAAAAATACAGAGTAGACTGTGGTAGTTCTAGTTCCTGCATTCCTTAGGAATGCATTAATCAACAATAAATCTCGTAATAGCAAACTGCTTTTGAGTTCTAGCACTTCTTATCGACTCAGTATCTACTTTCATATTGCAGGGTGTTAGCTTGAGCTTCAAATGATGAAACATTTTATGCTAAACATTTTATAAGTAGCAGGTATGCAACAAAAGCCAAGTATCCAAGTATGTAACGCTGCAGTTCTGACTGATGAACACAGTGGCAGTCCCCTAAAGGGTTAATTTTTTTTTTCCCATAGAAAATGACAGTTATGACAGTTAACTGCTACCTTCAAGACATAAAATACTCCCCCTTCTTAAAAAGTACTTGGAAAAACAGAGTCTTCAATATCCACCATTCTCAGAAAATCTGCCCAAAGTGGGAGGATGAAAAAAAGGGCTCCACAAGCAGAGAGGCCATTAGGGAAAAAGAGGCTTTGGGGTAAACTTCCCTTACATTAGCCATAGATTCAGCAGCAATACCAGTTATATGCACCTTGGGGGAGGAAGATGCAACTGTTGCCTTGTTTGTTTTTAAAAGGAACTGAAATCTATCATGTCAACTGAATCTAGAATCCCTGTTTCTTTTATTTTGTCCAAGTTTGACTTTCTGACTGTAGCCAACTTAGAGTTACTTAAGCCTTTCTATTCCTTAAATTTGGGAGGAGGGGACAGGGGATTTTTCCCCCTCTTTTAGAACTACCCACTATTTTAACATCTGTTAAAAAGAAGTATCCATACACAGAAGGTGTTTCAAGTTCTCAAAAAGCAATTGCACAAAATTTTCTGTCACAGAAAAGGCAACTAACTACACAGGTCACCTCATTATTCCTGAGCACATTACTAAGAAAACAAAGATAAAGATACAATTAAAAACCACATCTATTATTTATAAAAACAACAAATAGATATAGACCAGAAGCAATTCATACCTTAAGAGATCAGATAACGTCATTGATTCTCTCAGCCAGAGTAATGCCATGTAACAAAATGAAAGGGTCATTGGCATCGACATCCTCAGTTTGTCCTTCTGGTTCTTCATGAAGTGCAAGCTACCGTCCACCGATCCCGAGCAGACAGAGGTGCTTTCTTCAATTTATATTAAAAACAAAGAAAAAAGATACCCAATATGACATACATATGATACCTAACACAAAGAAAATAATACAAAGGAACGTACGGGGATGCTTGTTTAGCCACTAGAAAAATTTTCAAATCACTACCTCAGGTATTAAATCACAAATCACTACTTCAGTGTGTTAGATAGTTTAACTTTTCAATTTATTCTTCTACCAAGATGTACGACAACTAATTCATGAACTGCTACTTTGCTTGACTGGGGTCCTGGATTACACAAAGAGGCAAAGCACACTCTGGAACCTAACTAAACAGATCTTTCAATGCGATTTAGCCTTAAGCCTGGAATCCTAGAAAGCTGTTAATTCCTATACAACACAAAACCAACAGCAGTTATGACCTGCAAATGCTATTTTATATTTGAGAGATAAAGGAGCAGGCAGGGAGGAAACAAGGAGAAAAAAAAATCATATCTCAGAGTTGAGGATTAAAGCACCAAATTTAAAAGTTTCCGAGCACTGAGTTTTAAACTACAGTACAGTAACAGAACTATAAAGAGAACATGATTTATACTGTTGAAATGTGACTTATGTGCGGATACTGTATAGCCATCTCCCATATATTCTCTAATTATGAAAAGGTATGCATTATTTTAAAAAGTCTAAACTCAAACACCTTCAAAATACAAACGTGGCAAATGGTAGTAATGTGGGTGATAAGAAAAAGTACCAGCCTATTCCCTTACTGAAACAAATCACTAAAAACTGAGAGAAGCAGAAATAAAAAGTTTTATAAAGAGAAGTGATGGAAGAGTTAGGAACCTTTTCAAGCAGCAAAACCTCGGAGGTCAGGGAAGGAAAAAGTCTCCCTTCCGTACATCATGAACCAGGACAAAATAAGACACTCGGTACACCAGTGCCAAACACCAGCAGAAGCTTCCACAGAAGCTTTCTCACTCTCTTTAGCCAGCTGCTATTCGAACACAGAGGCCTAAATTCCCAGCTGGAAGTTACAGTCCATATTTACATTTTATTATAAAAATAAAGCTGCAGCTCAGAGTCCAGCGGGTCTGTGGTTGTGCTGACCCAGGGGTGAGAGATCTGGCACCCACTGGCCCCCAGTGTCAAGACATGGCTACAAATATTGATTTTCTGAGCCACAATTGGTCTTTGATGCCACCTACTGGCTTCAGAAACGCCCAGGACTAGGGACACAGCAAGAAAATAAAGGAACCAATTCAATCATATATCTGGTACAGACTAAAAGCGGTCTAAAAAGGAGCATCCTAGAATGGCTACAGCCTACAGGGGCGTTGGAGAATAAAAGCAGTTAATCCTTTCCATCAACAGTTTCACCTTTTATATGTATACAAGTGTTTAAAGGCAGCTTCACGACTGAAGCTTCATTATTATAATTTCACATTCAATCCCATTTAAAATAACCCTCATTATATTTTGTGGCTTAATGATGGCATGCAATTTCCCTTACTTCTTCCAGCTTATTCAAGGCATGACAACACACAATTACACACATCTAACAATTAAAATTGTTTCATAGGCTTCTCCAGCAATATCTCCATGCTATACTCAGGAGAATTTTCTATCATCCCTACCCAAAAATAACAAAACGATTGCACATTAGAAAAGCCTCTTAGTAGGGAAAAGAATAAAGATGTTACAGTTTCCTTTGTCTAGCAACAACAACTCAGTAAAAATGGCACAGAAAAGGAAATCTATGAATCCTCACAGTAATTTACAGTTGACTAAAATATCAATCCAATTTTACTTGTGTTTAATTTCGCTATACAACACAATTGCTATTTTTGTCTAATTCCTCCAAAATGTGCTTTTGCTGTCACTGAGCTCTCACTTATTTAAGGATTTTTAGTGAAATAGGTATGACTACTTAAAGCTGAATTTCATTCCTGCAACAAAAGACTAAGAAAAATATGTTGAATTACTTCCTATCTTAAAACTACTCTAATACGCTTAGAAATATAACTATAAAATGCAAACAAGTACAAAGAAAGAAAGAGGTTGCTATAGACTTCAAAAAGGAAAAAAAGAAAGTGGGGTATTTTCACTATTTTTTCACTAAATTCTTTCTGCTTGACATGTATTTGCATAAAACCCAAGTACTGATACGTATATGAACATACAGCAAGACTGATACGCATATGAACATACAGCAATCCTTCACCTGAAAATCTTGTCATTTTAGTTTAATAATATACAGAATAAAAGTCCTTGCATCATATTTGCAGAAATGTGTGTCTCCATTCTTTTTTTTTTTATCTTTTTCCTTACTCCAGTCACAGGTCAAGCTCTTCCACTTCACACTACATTTAAAATATATGTAACTACACAAAAATGGTTTCCAGATATTTCATTTTATTGCCCCTACCTGAAACTTTGCCAGTTGATGAGCCCAAGCTGCAGTCAGTGAGTGGATCCCCATCACTTTCAGAGAGAGATAACAAGTGAAGAAGACTAGGCCTCTCTGGTTCACTGTCCATATCTGTACTGCTCTCGCATCCCTGTTTTGCGTAAATAGTCACAGTAATATCTAGTGTTATTTACTGCTTTAATCTGAGAAACCAAATAAAGTGTGATAAGTGTAAGATCTACCATCTGTGAAGCTTAAATCGGATCTGTCCACATTTTAACATGTTCTATCATTCATCGGTAGCCTAAAAAGTCTTGCAAAATATATACTTATTTTTAAAAATTTCTGAAGATGAGAAAGATTCCCAGTGTTCATGTTGCATTTCTGCTATAGTAACCAGAAAGCAAACAATATACAAAATAAAACTATGATGAAAACCTGAGGAGAGGTTTTACCTGAGGGGTAAATGATGGTAGCTGATGACACATCTTGTATTATAATTTCTGCTCTATCTACTCATAGAGCAGTATGGTTTACCTATGCCAGAACAAAGCAGTATCTTTAAATTAGCAATTTCCCATACTCCGAGAAGTATATTTTTTTCTTAAAAATGGGAAAAAAACCCAAAATAGATATTTGTAATCCAGTTCAGGTAAGATTCTTTGTGCTGAAGCAACATTAGTGCAAATTACATATATAGCTTGAAAAAAAAAAAAGGTTTTCCACTACTGCAGTTTAAAAAAATATGCAGCTGTTCAAAGGACTTGGACCTTTCACTTACTGATAGTACTTTGATAGATTCCCCAGCTGGTCTGTTACAATATGCTTGTTGGCTCTTCTGAAGGTAACGCCTCCAAAAATTGCACAGAATTTCATCCTGTCAAGTATAAATAGACAACTATTAGCGTGAAGTACACAAGTTCATTAATTTCTGAGAAGAGAGACTGTAATTTACAATTCAGGAATCTGAAAAATGTTCTGGCTCCCATTTTATTAACTGTGATTTATAAGCTATATTTAAAGTTACCAGGGAAACTAAGTTTGTTTGCATATGCTCAGTGCTTTTAAGCAGGGACTTATTTGACCCACTTAAAAAAATCACAATCTTTTAAAATAACCCTCGCTGTTACTCACTCACAGTGTGTAGACCTTACCCTGATTTCTACATACCTTCATTTGTGGACATACTCCTAATGCTTCCAAAGCTTCTGCTTGTTTCCTGAGTACAAACTGAAAGCCTTCACAAACATACCATTCCAAACCTTCATCTACGAAAAAGAACACAAAGATTGTTTTTTAACATCATATGCTAAAATTATGTTAATATTTCATTAATAATATTATGTTACATAATATTTAACAAAAATATTTTTTCCACATAATATTCTGTTGTCTTAGCACCAGGCCTAAGATGTAGCTCTGTATTTAATAATTGCAGGCCCTGGACCAGCTCCAGTATGCTAAACACTCCAGTAACTTTAGTTTATTTGTACTCTTAAAGAAGAATAAAACTATTGAACAAAAGGCGTTCTGCACACATCTTCCAAGAACAATGTATTTCACTATAATTTCTAATATGGCACTTGTAATCCAGTGGACTAAAATGAAGAATTTAAAAATCACTAAAAATCTATCAAAAAAAAAAAAGGTATTATCATTTCTGTCCCATCCCCAACACAGAAAACTGGAACACATTAAAGTTGTGAGACAGGCAAAAAAATACAAATAACCAAAAAACATAGTATCACCATGTTGTTTATCATTCTCTCCCACAGAATCACACAAACTTAAATGAAAGAGACCTTCTCAGACACCCAGAGCTTCTAGCAAAGTTCAGCACAGTGTGAATCCCATGCAGAACAGGCCTGCTCTGTATGGGCCTGGTGCACATGCTCTTCACCTTTAGCTCTCCATAAAGACAGCTTCTCTCCAGAGGTTTTTTGGTCTCACAAATTTTCTCTGCATTTCTTGACCTCCTTTTCATTTTCCCCATACCTATACTTCCTTATGCTGCCCTCCAATTTAAAGCAGTAAATACATAAGACATCCTCCTTCTTTACCATGTATTTAAAGTGACAGCTTTAGCAACTCCCCTTCCTCACCATCTTAAAACCTCTCTGCCCCAAGTTTCTGAATGATGTTGGCTTTTTCTGTTTGCTGCAGGTCTCACTCTTACACATGCAGGAAAACTAAGCTGCAAGAGTATAATGTTAACAGCAGTTACATAAAGGACTGTACAAAGCTATGGATTCTTTCCGTAGGAAGTTTGGGGGGTACCTAATGACCTCTCTCATAGCAGTAAAAAAGCACGAAATGGTTCAAAGCTCCGACTTTAGGAGCAAGAGCGGATAAAGACAGACAGAGCTGTTAAAGTTGTTGCCCTTCCCACTCCCCGCTTCACCTCCGCACAACAGCCCTTTCCAAAGGAGTGCAGTAATCCACTGTCATGACATCCCAGGGAGGATGTGTCAGCCTATCACAGAGGCCAAGGCATCCCCACGCTTTGTTTCGCACTGTAAGTTATTTTTGCTTTTTCAAGGGAAGTGACCACAACACTAAAGCATCTATCCAGCTGTCCCAGTACACATAGTTTCAGCAGCAGCCCTACCATAACATCCTTACAGCCATATTATCATATGTAAAGACTACTATTCTTCTGAATCATGACATAAAAAGCATGGAAGGAACTCTGGGTGAAAGATGTGACATTTAACAACATCACTTTAGCTACTCTAACTGTATGAAGTCTCTTACACATAGCTTTGTGTGTAGGTTACAGGGCCAAGTAGCTGTAACACGAGCCAGACTTAGACTCGAAAAGCCGGACCACTGTTACACCTCACCTACAAACACAGACAACTTTACTGTTTACAGTCACCACAAGGAGGAAATCGAGGGATCACCACAATGAAATGAATGCCACAGGTCTCATCAGAGAGTATAGGCTCACACAAATCTACTTGACAAAAGTTAACATGCAATGTGTTCAACGGAAAAATCACCCAGGCCCCAGAGGCCATGTGCTGTTCCGGAAGTCACCACTGGTTGGATTGCTGAGGGTGCTGCCGGTGTTGGCAGGGTTGTCCTGTGTTCCTGTTCTTACAGTCTGTCCTATCTACTTCTGGCTGAGACATAATTTACTAGCTGAACCTTTGATCTGATCCACTACAGCTGTTCTTACGCAAAAAAAAGAGGAGAAGCATATACATACCATTTTTTTCCTGCTTTCTTAAGCCTTTGGAGATCGTCTGGATTCTTGTGTTCAAAGTAAGGGCACTATTTACAACTTCTCTAGTTCTCTGCAAAACAGTAATGTATCTCAGCAAGGAAAAGGGCAGGCCTAACTTGCACAGAGTGCATCATAAAACATATGCATATGCACCTCATAAAACAAGGAATTTGTTCAATCACAGAACGAAAAAACACAGTAATTCAAAAAAACAAAATGATCTCAACCTTCTATCTAGGAAAAGCAAAAATAGAGAACTAACATCCTGACCAGACAGGTGACGTGCATCAGTTTGTCTCCATAAGCATTGCCATGAAGTTCAGCACTTTGCTATTAAACTAGGTATTAAAAGCTAGTGCATTTTAAAGTGAGTTTTATGAAATTGGTGCTAAATGCTCTGATTTGAAACAACAGTAGTTTTAAACAGCAGTAGGTAAAGCATGAAAATGGAAGATTTGCAATACTACCTTCAGTCTCTAATGCGAAGGAGAAAAATGAAATGTTTTCATAAAAACAAGACACAGCTAAAGAGAAATTCCGTTCCCAAACACAGTAGAGCTTGGCTTTTTACCTCTGTAACATTGTGGCAAGTTCTGCAATAAAATCTGCCTCCATCAGTAAGACCCCAGTTTACTTCTGAGCACTGTACACAACGCTCATGATAATCTTCCTAAAATAAAAATAAATAAATAAAAAGTTTTACATGTGTTCAACTAGAGCAAACAACACTACTCCTGAGCTACTGCACAGCTTTGGGGATTATTTACTGAACAGAGAATTTCTGCCCTTTACATTAGCTATAATCAGATAACGAATGATCAGACCATTCACTATCAGCTACAGATAAGAGAACAAGCAAGTTTTCACCTCCCAAGCACTGAATTTTGCATACGCGAGCACAAAGGCAACAACAACCTATGCCTGGAGTAGGCAGCGTGAGAATAAAAGGCAGAAAAAGGGGAGAGGATGGAAAAGTAGAGGTGGGAAAAGGAAGCAAAGCGCTTCTGGCACGGGCAGCTAACGCAGTGGCAAAAAGCCGGGCGAGCCCGCGAGCAGGAGGGAGGTTACGGGGAAGCCAGGAGGGGAGACGCTGGCTAAGGCCGCCCAGGCACGCGGGGCCGGGAGGGGGCAGCTGACTTCGGGGCCGCGCGGGCTGCGGCTCCGAGGGCGGCCCCGGCCGG
>NW_010587625.1:30771-91087 GCF_000705375.1 Tinamus guttatus | reverse complement strand
TGGGGAAACCAGGAGCGGCAGTGGGGACTCGGGCACCGAGGGAACACGGGGAGCCCCGAGGGGACATGGGGACCCCCAGGGGACATGGAGAGCCTTGTGGGGAAGAGGGGGCTCAGGCACCAAGGGGACACGAGGAGCCCACAGGGGACACAGGGGCTCAGGCCCCGAGGGGACTTGAGGAGCCCTGAGGGGACACGGGGCCAAGGGGACATGAGGAGCCCTGAGGGGACATGAGGAGCCCTGAGGGGACACGGAGCCAAGGGGACATGAGGAGCCCAAGGGGAGACATGGGAGCTCAGGCCGTGAGGGGACATGAGAAGCCCTGAGGGGACATGGGAGCAGACGGACCAAGGGGACATGAGGATCCCTGATGGGACATGGGGAGCCCAGGAGGGGACATGAGGAGCCCGGGAAGGGCCACAGGGGCTCACACTGCTCTTACCAAAGGAGACCATAGGAATTCACTTAGCTGCATAAAGTGCTTGGAGAGCCTCGAATGAGGGAAACGATTTCAGGCCCTCTTTCAATTAAGAAAACCCCAAAACCTCCAGATCTTGATGCAGGTCTCTAATTTCTTGTACACTAATAATAATGTTTAAAGATGTCTAAACACACAGATCTGTTATTGCAATGAATTTGCCCACAAAACTTGAGAACTGGTTTAGGTCCCTTTAAAAAAAAGAGTCCACTAAGTGAAAGCATGGGAAAAAATTAAAACTAAAATATACATAGAGAGAGGTGAGGCTCCCTTGACAGCTGTGGTTGCATTGATGTTGAAGGATATGTACAGAGCTAGAGGGGAACTCTTTATGTTCAAGAAAAAAAAAGTTATTACTCATACCAACTGTGATCTTTTTTTTTCAGTGTGGGATGTACATTTGTAACACTCATTAAAGAAAATTATGCATATAATTCCTGACATGCTAAAGGTGATTGTCAGCCTCACAGAAATGTAGCTAATACTTTGATGAAACAGATCCTAGTTGTGATTCTGATTTCCATATTTTTTGTTTGTGAAAATACTGTTCTGGGAAAGCAAAGACATTTCATTTGATGGAAAGAGTTTGATCTTTTTCTAATGCATTTCTAAGATGAAATACTATCTTGAAAAAAAATCACAGTAACTACATCTATGATAAAACAGGAAGACTTGTGTTGTAGTTTGGAAGATAAGGTATCGATCCTACCAAGAGCTGTTTTCATGTTTGACTTGACACTGTGAATAGTCCATGGGCCTACTCAGCAGATTTATCAGGATTGGATAACTTGCTTAAATTAAGCAAGGCAATAACTGCCTTGGAGTTAGGACCTTTTTTTTCTTCCTAATTACAGCCAATCAACACAGTTGCAAAGAAAGCTTACACATACAGCTTTGCCAATTTGTCAAAACCAGAAGCCTGCATTTTCAGTGATAGCAGTTTAAGATAAATGAGAAAAGAAGAAAAGTATGACCAACTCTGTGGGGAGCTACAGAGTATAATTATGGGCTGATGTAACATGCCAGTCAAGTTTTGAATGGGCAAGCACTTTCTCAGCTTTTGGACCATCCACTTAACTTTTTTGAGCTGTGTTTTCCACAGAAACAAACCCGAGATATAAAAAGCTACTTTGGAACTTTGGAAAGTAACTTGAGATCCACAAAAAAAAACTTATACAAAGACTGATACTGTGTTAGTATTTGGGGCTCTATGTAAATGCAAAGCTTATATAAGTATTTCTCAAGACCATTGGGTAACTCGCGCAGACTAGTAATCTAGGAGCAAAAATTCTAAGCGCAATGGGGGTAGCAAGTCATGGATCTATTTCTTAAATATTTTTTGAAATGACATGTATAAAACCGGTTTTTCAGCATATAAAATTATGTGTAACCTTTGTCCCTAATTACAAGTTACCCAAGCATACTGATAGGGGGATGATAATTTCAAAGCTAGGAGACAGACTGTCTTCCTGCTTCAGCTCGACTTTTCTAATTAAGATCATTATGCATAGTAGCCAGGTTGATGCAAGGCTTAGATAAATAATACGTCCTGTTGTTTCCATTGATTTGAATTTGTAATGAACTGAGTCCCATTGCTGGTATCACATTTCTGTTTCTTCCCTACAGATTTCCTACATGTGAACAAGCAAAAGCTGCATGTTGAATGGCATGACAGGCCGTAGCCTGCCCCTCAGGATACAGCACATGGAACTGTGTTGGGTCCAGGACATGAACTGCTTTAACAGAGGTTCTCCCAGCAGTCTAACATACCCTTTGCTCCTTGTCAGACACCTACTGCAAGGGGGTTAGAGCAGAAAAGCAACCTGTGCGGCTCTTAAGATTGTGAAGATCAATACCAGGCAGAAATAACAAAATCTAGTTAATAAGAAAATGGGCATAGTTGCTGGCACCTGCAGGTTGATTTCTGTACCATGGAAAGTCTTTCCATGGAAAAACTCCTGTCGAAAAAGAATAAAGGAAAATTAGGAAAACCAGAAATAGGTGTTTTTAGCCAATCCTGATGAACTCAGTCTAAACAATCTTTAAGAGCAGCTACCATATGGAAAGGGTCAAGGGGAAAAGCTGTGCCAAGCAGAGTGCAGAGGAGAGAAAGCCACAGACACAGTTGTGCAAGAAGCTCCCAGGAGAACAGACAAAGGTGGGAAGAGCCGCGGAGAGCAGGGGTTGCAGCAAGCTCAGCCGGGCAGGATAACCAGGGAGGGGCTGAGCCGAGCAGAGCTTTGAAGGAAGAGACAAGAAGCTCGAATTTAATGTTACAGTTTAGGCACACCCAGCGTTGCCTTGTGATATTTTGTTCTTATTTTATAGCTCCTTTTTTTTTTTTTAGTACATTTCTAGCCTGTGCTAGAATGTAGTAGCTAGAATTTAAGTACATTTCTAGGCTGTGAAAAAAAAATGAAAATATGTCCCTGCACATCTCAAGCAACAGAAAGCAGGCAGCATTTTCTTCAAGGTTGCTCAGGTTTTCTTAAGCCACTTGTTGGTCTGGACAGCATGAAGCTGTATTTTTGATAGGCAGAAGTGTCAGTGCTGCGCACAGGAGGTAGTGCAGACTTACCCGGTCCGATGCACTGCGTTTGGGATTCGCACCACCCTCCGCTTTGCACAGGTGCTGCAGTGCGGCCTGTGTCCCACAGGAGCATGGCCTGTGTCCCAGGGCCCCAGCTGTGCCACACCACGGGGAGCTGGGCAGCCGCGATCACTCAGCTGGTGTGTTTGGAGGCACAGGCCTCACGTCCAGATGAGCTGCTCTGGAAGGTGAAAGTCTCCATGTGTAGCCTCATGGGCCTGCACCCATGCTAGCTGGTGGTCAGCAATGAAGTTATGTGGGGGCTAAAGGCTGACGGGAGTGGTGAGGCGAGTGAAGGCCTTGCCCGGAGCCATGGCCTTGCCCTCAGGTGCAGTAGTGCTGTCTCTTCCCTGAGGAGCACCACGCTGATTTCTCCCTGTCCGTACTAGCAGAAATTGCACCTGCTAGCACTTGGCCACCACACTAATTTTTATTAAACAGCTAACATGAAACATTCCTTCAAGTTAGAATACTTGTAGTTGAGTGGGATTTTGTCTCGTTTCCAGCTTTGCTGTACATGAGCCGCAAAGCCTAACGGAGGAGATTGGGAGCGCCTCTGCAGCACTGAGCTTCTGCAGAGCCCCGGCAGGGTTCAGAAGTGTCTGGCAGACACTTCTAATATAACTTCTAATAAAAATACCGATAGGACAAGAGGAAATGGCCTCAAGTTGTGGCAGGGCAGGTTCAGATTAGACATTAGGAAGAATTTCTGCATGGAAAGAGTAGTCAAGCATTGGAACAGGCTGCCCAGTGAAGTGGTGGAGTCACTGTCCCTGGCAGTGTTCAAAAAAATGTGTAGATGAGGCACTGAGGGACATAGTTGAGCAGGCAGGTGGGTGACAGGTTTACGGTTGGACTCGATCTTGAAGGTCTTTTCCAACCATAACAACTCCAGATTCCACGAGGGGCAAACGCAGCAGTTTGTGAAGGGACAGAGAGCCACCTGGTGGAGCTGGGATTCAGCAAGGGCTTCAAAATAATGTTACAGGGAGCAGCGTCTCACGGAGAGGATTTCAAATGCAAAAGGCATCTGTAGGTTGTATATCTGGTGAATATGTAAATGCCTGTAATTTAAACGCGCAGTTTACACAGCTCCTCTGCTGATTAAAGCGAGGCAGCAGAGAGAAATACGTGTGGGCAATGGAAAGCACAGGAATGTAAGACTGAAGGCAAAACGCAGAGAGTGGCAAAGCCAGGAAAGCACAGCAGTGTGTTAATTATATTCTTCCAAGTCCTGGAAGTGTTTTTTTTTGTTGCTGTTGTTATTTTTGTTGTATTTTTAAGTTCATGGGCATAGAACCATCTTTTAATGTGCAGCTAATCAGTTCCTCAGAAGTTCTGGAGTCACTGCCGTACTCTTCTGCTACCAGCTTGCTTTCTCCTGCAGTCATTTGTTAACATCAGCAATTAGGAGTGTCAGGGCCCAAAGACTGCCCAGAGCTCTGTGACCTGAGAAATAGCAAAGATGGGTCTAATTCTTTACTGAAAGTATTCACTGGCCATTGTGCCTGCAGAAATGTAATGAGTAGTCCTGGAGCTATTAGGTTGCAATAGGAACTATAAAATCGCCCTTTTATTATTTCTCTTCCATCATTTCTCATTATGCATCCTGCCCATCTGAGCTGCTTGTTAGTTCCAGTAGGCAGATATCAGCCTATAGTTTCACCAAAAAAAGGGATCTTTTATTTTCTTCAGTGCCTTAATGCAGCAGTAACTTTATTTTCAGCACAAGGTTCTTAGGTATGTTTTAAGAATGTATTTTATATAAACACACATATATAAACGCACATTTTAAAAGTCTGCCTAAGTGATAGTCCTTAAATAGCTAAAGAAACACACAGACACAAATGGGATTGTCATATTAGTGCTGTTATCTAAGTGCTAGAGATGTTACTGTTGAGATAAATTCAGGTATTCAGACTGGCTTTTAAATTGTGACACAACAGAGTTCAGAACAGGAGTAGCATACTGAGCAGGCTTGCATGCTTTTACTCACCTTCCAGTTAGCTAAATTTCAGCTCCAGAAGCTTTTTTAATTAATTGCACACTAGCAGAGCTCCAAGTTAAATTACATTTCAAAAAATATACCACATTCAAAGTCACTGTTAGCCAAACAATCATTAGTATTCGCAACCATGCTAGGCTGTGTATGTACTGAATCCAGCATGAGAAAGCATTCATTTTAGGCCAAACCTTAATAGAAAAGCTTAACAAACAAAATAACCTTTATGTTTAACACCATTTGATTTGTGTTTTTGTTCAAAGATGTTTTGGTAAATTGCAGGTATCTGTTTGTATCTTTAATGGCCATTTCATTCTTTTTCCCTGTAAATGTAAATGTAATCAGCTCTAAAAATGCCTATAATAGTGGTACAACATGCATAGAAACATAAAGATTGAGGTTATAGCAGGGAACAACTTCTTTTACAAAAATGTAAATCTCCTTAAAAAATGCATGTTCTCCTAGGATACTTCATTCCTTTCTTTCATGGATCATGGATCCTGCTAGGAGCAGAATTCCAATGTTTGTTCCATAAAGCACGATTGGGGATTCTATATTATCTCTACACAGGGATAAAGGAGGGTCAAGGTCCCAAGCTTTGGACTCAAATCTGTCAAAAGGAGAATCCAGTAGTGTTCAGGAGAATCCAGAAGAAACAGTAGGATAACCTTGCCTAAGATGCAGTACTCTTCAAAAGTGACATTTATGTTCAAGGCTGTAAAGGATAATTGATAAATGTTATTCTAAAGTAGACATGATCTTGGAAAAGTAAATGTTCAGCAAATGAAATTGAATTAAAATAGTATTTAACATACCCTTAAACAGTAATAAAAATTAACGCATCCTTTCTCAATGTCTATTCCTACCACAATGAACAACTTTTCTTATAGATTTGTCGTTAATACTCATGTGGGACTGCAAAGTTTAAAAAGGGAGTTTAAAAGAATGCATTTGTTCTTCTAACTACAACATTCAAACAAATTATAAACAACTGAAAAATGCAATTATGTTTCTAGAGAGTCATGCAGTGCATGGATTGTTCTTCTGGAGGGCTATGAAAAGTAGATACGACTGTTGTTAGAAAAATGGGCCCTGACTGGAACTGAGATGTAATTGTGACTCTTTGACAAGCTGGTTTTTATAGTGAACTGCAGCACTGTAGAGTTCCAGCAAACCTTATGCTTAAGGTAATATGTTTACCAGCAACAAAGGGATTGAGTGTTACAAACAGGAGAAAAATACTTAAATCTCTTTTTAATTGAGATTTTGTGCAATAAGGATGAAAAATGGAAAAATAGGGGTGAATCATGCTCTGTTTTTTTTTCAGGTTACCATTATATTTCACCTTCAGACTTTTTTAGTTTTTAAATGATACAGTCTCTACTTTAGGACAGTGTTATAATTACAATTGAAAATTGTCCATCTGGTGGCCTAGTTAAAAGTATTCTTTGTGTTCCTGCTCCAGTTATTTAACTGCTTTTTAATATAGACTTTGCATGCTCATTAAAATGTAAATTTGAACTTCCCATCCAAAACCCACCAAGACAGTGGAAAGACTTGCACTCATTTTGGTGGATTTTGGCTTATGCCCTCTGAGTGCTGACTTGGGCTAGGTGTAGGTATTTGTGCGGTAAGACTTATCACAGATTGAAATATTTAGTCTTAGCTCATCCTTGTGAAACAGAGGAGTGTCACTGTCACCACTCGCAACTGGATCTGTAGATCTGTGCATCATAATTTCTGTTAGTCAGAGCAGTGCATAATCCTGCAGTGCATTATTCTGTTTATTATTGCACCAAGGATTTTTTTTTCATTTAATTGTCCCCGTTGTGTTTTTGTTACACATATACATGTATCTTCTTTTATAGTCCTTGCACATTAAAAGCATATAAGTAATTAATTCTCTTACAGTCCCCATTTTATGTGTTATCTTTTCAACATTTTTGTTGACTCTACTGTCTTTTTCCCTAGACAGGCTGCTTACTTAGAACACAAATGAGATCGTGTTCAGAAAGACTTGGAACCAGAGGTGGGATGCAGATCTATGACCCATGGAAACCTCCAGGTTCCCACCCTTGCCTAGGGGAAAAGTTAGCACATACCCGTGCAATAAAGTCACCTTTACTTAAAGGGCAACAGCCTGATGACACGTTGAAGGTAATGAGCAAAATCATGCGGTCTCATGGACCATGGATTTGGCGCTTGATCTCACCCAAGGTTTTTTTAGTGATAACCAATAAATACTTTCTTTCTCACACAAATGTAATTGTGGTAAAAAGGCCACGTGCCCAGACTAATGATGCCTTCACAATCTTTATTCCATTCCTTCATTTTAGCCAAACAAGTAAACACTACATGCTGATTCAAGACTATATCCTAAGTAGGGAAGCGATACTTTAACTAATCCCACCAATTTTAAAATTTTGATGTAGTGTAAGTATCCTTCACAATCATCAGAAAGGAAGAAGAAGATCTTAAAGTCAGGCCAGGAATCTTATTTTCGTTTTGTCAACCTTCATATGACAAGGGCAAGCAATCACAAACAAAGGCATGAACAGCATACACCCATCCCCAAAATTGCTCACACCATTTGATGATTTAGCACAGTAAACAAAGATAAGCGATCTGCATTGAAGCAGCTTTAGGTGACCACAAATGGATACCGCTGTTTAATTCAGCCCTCTCACCCCAAACAAGTTTGTTTTCTCAGCAGTGTTTATTTGTATGAGGGAGGGAGTGCTAGGAGAAAAATTCCATCCTCCTCCAGATTACCTGCTTCAATGTTGTGAAAATTCAGTATTTCCCCAGCCTGGGAATATATTCCTCCTACAGATACTCTGCGTTTTGCAGTGTTGCCAGCATTTGTTGGTTCTTTTTTGTTTGTTTATTTGTTTGTTTTTTGTCCCTGTAACTCACAGCATTTTGTCAAGGGCTGAAGCTGGTTTCCCGAATGGGAGAAGTCCTGCAAAGTTCAGTTCTGAAGCGAAACTACGTCTGATCAGCATTTTTGTCTCAAAAGGCATGGAAATGGGGAAAGGAGAGAAAGCACAAATAATTCTTTGAAGATTCGAATAAATGAATTGGAGGATGGTGGCAGAGGAGTGTTTTTCCCTCTTTTTATAATTTTTTGAGACTGAAAAGTGGAAATGTTGAGAAAAACATAAAACGTATGTGTGAAATTGCTTATTTAAAAATATGCAGTGAAATAATTTTTAGACTTAGATGTTTAAACAAGTGACACGATTACCTGCACTTCAATCCATCAAAATGCTTTTCTGTAATGCATACCCATTTCAACCTTTTCTCCTACCCTGTCAAAACATACAGAATTAGACTTTTGTTATTGTACTCTTGGCCTAGATACTGGCGGCCTAGCTTACTCTCAGTCCTTGTTATTGCAAAACTTGGTTAACATCCCAGGTTAAGGAGTTCAGAAATAGGAACAGCCCGTCAGTTCAGGGTAGCTTTGTTTTCTTTCAATTGCCTCTTCTTTCGTGCAACATCAGGCCTGGAAAGGTGGGGGAAAAAGCAGCCACTGTATTTTCTGTTTTGTAAAGCCACATGGACATGCTGAGTAGCCAGAGCAGAGCTCTGAGGGCTGGATGAGTATGTAAAGCAGGTCTAATAGAAGGGCTGGGAATGGAAATGGTAGATGTAGGATGAGAGCATCCTACAGATGTAGGATCGAGCTTCATCAGAGATGAGATTCTAGTAATTTGAGAGATACCATCATTTTCACACATGTGCACACAAAGGCAAGAAGGAGCTTGAAATATGAAGAGACAGATCAAAACCCACAATTTCGTCTTTAAAGAAATACAGGCTGCTTATTTGGGGTCTGATGTGATTTGTGAACTTCCAAGGTGACAGTCCTTGACATATTTAACGTTTTGGCAAGGTAGAGAGCAATCATCTCTATACACCTCTTTACTATAGCGTGGACTCTTCCCTGGCGAACATGTGGTCTGCACATACAGGGCAAAGACGTGACATTGTTGTGGAGTTAACACATGAAGCTATTTGTTAAAATCTATCTACTTTCCACGCTTATTCATTCAAAAGCTCATGAGAACAAACACAAGTTATTATTAGTTAACTTAGTGACTTTTAGACTTGCAAGAAGGTTCTTTTAACAAAATTATATAATAAAATATGTTAAACTAATCCATTCACAAAGCAAGTCTGAAATAACTTTGAAGCATAGGTTGACAAGAACAGAAAATACTCATGTATGCCCCTTCGCTTCAAAAGAGTTAACAAGGTGCTGGCAGAGGCTTAGAGATTATCTCCACCCACACAGGAAAACATACAGAGCTGAGTAGCTGTGTAACAGCAAATAAGGAAACAAAACAGTCTAGCCCAGAATTACCCCGTGAAGGAAGAGGCGCGCTCTTCTGGGTGCAGTGAGTTTCCATCCTGGCAAGCACATCAGAGACTTGCCATCAGACTGAGACGTCTGAATGTTCTGTCCTTGTGTTTTCATCTCTCTTTGGATAGGTTTCAGCCACTGTGAGAAAGCACTGCTGAAACATGTACACATATTATGACTATTAAAAACAAACAAAAACAACAGGACAGTATGATCCAGGCTTTTTGCTGTGATGTTAGCTGATTCTGTGTAGATGAGCTGTCCCAGGGGTATGTGCCCCGTGCAGAAACCTGCCAGATGCTGCACGACATGCACTGACATCTGTGCAAGATCGGTACTGGAGTGCTCCAGGTTGACAGAGCTATTATATAGCTGTTATCTGAGTTTGCTAGGCACTTTCCTAACAAATGCTGTTATGTGCTTCTCGCTCCAAAGCCTTCATCATTTAGGTAGCTAAAGTAATACGTGAGGAGAATGGGAAAAAGCAATTTTAATTATTTATCTATGTGTATTTAATATGTAGGAGCAAGTCTCATTGCTCTCCACTTAGCCACCACTTTCTGAGAATATATTAAGTGGGGCTTGAGCGGGGATTAATGCACAATTTAAGTATTCTCCTGTTCCGAAACAAGTCCTAAAGAACCTTTTTTTCTGTCTAGAATCAGAAAACAAAGTATTTTTCTAAATCTGAGGCAAAAACGTACAGCAAAATGCATGTTTGCTAGTTCTTTTGCAACTGCCAATTCATGAATCACGAAATTATTGTCAATGTCGCCTCTGAACCCCAGGGCTTGTTCCTGTTACTCTGTCCAGGGTGTTTATCACGAGAAGAGGAAGAAAGAAATGATTTTGAGCATAAAGCTCATGAGTGATCTGGTCATAGTGATCAGTACCTATTGACCTGGAAGGATTCCATCATTTGACACATGCACTGGGTTGTTTCTTCCTTCTTCTGTTCATCTTCTCTTCTCTATTAACTGGAGACTACACACTCCTGATATCTCCAGGTCACCTTTATCTTCTGATTCCAAAGGCACAAAGCAAAGCTCATGAAGGAGATGCTTTCTTAACTCTCAAAAGTTTTACTACAAGACCTTTTGGGAACAGCTGATCAGACTTTGTGAAATTTCCTATTTGCTGCATCACTTCCCTTCTTTTCCTGCGTATTGCTTCTTGTGAACATGAGTTAGGCATTTTAACATCATCTAAAAACACATGTCCTGCTAAAATATTGACAGGAGTGTCTGAGCCACAACAGCTTCTAGAACTAGTGATGCTTATGGAGCTCCATCATACAGTCTGGATCCAGTTTGTAAACAGTCTGAGATGGTCCAGAATAATGGAATAGTTAAGATTGAATGAGACCTCTGGAGATTGTCTAGTCTAAGCCTCATACTCAAACCTGCATCAGCTGGAAGAGATTGCCCAGGACTGCATCCAGATGATTTTTGAATATTTCCAAAGATGGGAACTCCACAACCTCTCTGGACTGTTTGCTCCAGTGCTCAGTTACCTCCCTGCCCTTATCTCCACCTGCCCCCCCCCGCCCCGTAGAAGGTTGTAGAAGGTTTTTTCTTCTGTTTAAATGTAAATTCTTGTATTTCATTTTGAGCTCACTGCCTTTGTCTAGTCCTCGGGCACCACTAGATAGTGTGTGGTTCTGTCTTCTTTACCACCCTCAGGGATAAGATCCCCTGAGCCTGCTTGTCTGCAGACTGAACAATCCCAACTGTCTCAGCCTCTTCTGGTTTGTGAGATGTGGGTTTGGACTCACTGCTATATCACAGAATCACAGAATGGTTGAGGTTGGAAGGGACCTCTAGAGATCATCTAGTCCAACCCCGCTGCTCCAGCAGGGACACCTAGAGCACGTGGCACAGGGTGGCATCCAGGCGGGTTTGGAAGATCTCCAGAGAAGGAGACTCCATAGCCTCTCCAGGCAGCCCGTTCCAGGGCTCTGTCACCCTCACAGGAAAGAAGTTCTTCCTCATATGGAGATGGAACTTCTTGTGTTTCAACTTGTACCCATTACCCCTTGTCCTGTCACTGGCCACCACAGAGAAGAGATTGGCCCCATCTTCTTTACATTCTCCCCTCGGGTATTTGTACATAGTGATCAGATCCCCTCTCAACCTTCGCTGCTCCAGGCTAAACAGGCCCAGCTCGCTTAGTCTTTCCTCCTACAAAGCCTCCATAAGCCTTCCTGTATGTCCATGTCTCTTGTTCTGGGGAGCCAGCAGGTGTGGCTTCACCAGTGCCGAGCCAAGGGGAAGGATCACGTCCCTCAACCTACGGTCACGGTCTGCCTAATGCAGCCGAGGAGGCTGTGGGCCTGGGGTCCTGCACCTTTTGGGTTAGGCAGAGTCAGTGAATTAAGCCACTGGCAGAAATTACTGTGCCAGCAGCATCTCAGATTCTAGTATCTCAGCTGATAAATGTTATTTATTGGGCAGAAATGCTATTTGCAGAGGAGTATAATATAGTCATCAGTTCTTTTCTTCACAGCTTGCTTTGATTGATTCAGATGTTAAAGATGTCAAATAAAATCAGGCTGCTGAGAATTGTGTAATATTCCTTTCTAGCTCATGCTGAAGTCATTTGCAGAACCATAGCTAACTGGAATGAAAAAAAAAATCATGTTCAGAGTCACTTTCTCATAGATATCTGAAGACTATGCCTTTTGAGGGTTATTCTAGGAAAAGAATCATCATATGGAGATAGAGGTGTCCTGCAAGAGAGACAGCAGTTTGAGATAGTTGGTGTGAAATAGTATGTGATTGCCTTCTTGCCTGAAAATGAGAAATAACTATATAACAAGGAAAATCCATGAGCTGAGAAGTTCATGGGATGGCGAGATGAGCATTCCTTAATCACTGGATGGATGCAGACTGGAGCTGTAACATTTTCGAAACAATAGATAAGGGATTGAAAAGTCTTTTCTATTTTAGATCTCACCTCTATACCCAGTCATTTTTAATACAAGAATGGTAGGGTTTTGTTTATTGATGGAAGTTGAATTAATGGAATAGTTGGCTCATGACTGACATGAGCCTCCTAATGAAGATAAGCCCGAATATCATGGGATGTCTGTAAAGGGATGTCTGTAAGGGGATGTCTGTAAAGGGATGTCTGTACCATCCCTTTACAATCCTGGAGTTTCAAAAATGCCTTGCATCATCATAGAGTGGTCCAAAAGAAGGGTCTTACATTTCTTTGCAGTTACTAGTACTAGCTATCCTAATAGCAAACCAAATTTAAATCATGATGGCTACCTATTACTCCCCTACTCCTCAATATAAAATAACATTGTTACTTTGAAACAATACAAAGAATGATGCAGGTAGCATATATTTTTATACATATATTTTTGCCACCTCTAATTTTACACCTAAAAGATGACAAAGTACTCTAATGCACTCTTCAAATTTTTTACATAATACTGTTTTGTAATACGAGGTAGTTAAGCCAACTAGTAAACAGTTACAATAAATTGTATCTGGATGCCTCCCAGTATACCAGTAAAACCACGTTAACATAATGCATTATGTCATACAGAATCATTTAGCCTTGAAAACACCGTTTAATATATATTGGTCGTAAATGACATGATTCAAACCATCTTGGAGTTCTGCTGATAAAGCATGTATACCAGAAGCAACTGCATGAATATTAATTGAATCCTTAAGCAAATACATCATTAATTATCTGTCCAAATAATAAAATTCCTATCTGATGCAATGTCACAGTTTTCAAAACACCATGTAGGGCTCATTGTCCTTAGATAATTCGTTCCATGAACTTGACAAAGGCAAGAGACTTTAAAATTCTCTTGAAGCTGTATATGTGCAGCTTTACACCCCGGTTTTGGAAAATCTTATAGTTTGGCCTTAATACAGCCCTTTCTGTAGGAATAAAGATTTAAAATTGTGCATTTCTAACAGTTCACTTATTTCAGCTTTCTGGTATATAAATAGCTCAGGACTGCAGGTAGATATCCCAGTCATTGATCAGTGTAATAGGAATGGAAATGTAATCCTCTATTACTGTCTTCATTGTTTTCTTTGTTTGAATGCCAGTATTGTTTTCACGCCTGGGCCCCATTAAACTTATCATTGATTTATTTGTACTACAGTGCAGAGACTGACAGTAGATAATGTATCACGCATTTTAAATAATGTGTTTTTGTATCTTCTGCTTCAGTGCACAGCTATAAGCATCCACTTCTCCAATATATTTTGCTTCCAGAATTTTCAGCAGTCTGAGATTTCTACTGCTTCTAATATTGACTTGCTTTGAGACTTTCTAAGTGTTATAATTTTTAATCTTTTCAACATTACATGTAGTTCTCTTGCTGCAACCATCAGGTGGTGGTCATGGTAGTTTTTTCAGGGGAAAAAAGAAAACATTTGCCAAAGTAGTTAATAGCCCAGGATTTGGGGGGCTTATTTCCAGCCAGGACTCAGGGACAAAAACAAAGGGAATTACTGTCAAATCTGGCCAATATTACAAAATGTTGCTGTCTGAGCAGAATTAACAATCCTGTTATTAATCCTGGAGCTCAGTGTGATTTAGCCACCAGTGGGCACCAGGACCAAGTGTGCTGAGCATCCCATCAGCTAATCCCAAGGAATCCTGGGGGGAGTTTTAACTGCCACAATCCTACAAACAGCTCCTTGCTTGGCCTGCACTCGTCTCCTGTATTTATGCAGCCTCTGCTGACAGCTATGGCCAGACACAATCAAATTCCACACAGCAGGGGACTGTGCCAGTTGTGCGTCAGATGGAGAAGTATGGAGTGTATCGCCTGCAGAGTTATCTTGCATTTCTGAATTTACTGCCTGTAAAACTGCGACGAAGGAGCCTGGCCAGAGAATTCTGTTATAGCAGAGCCAGTTTGGATTAATCCAGAACCAAGCAGTAAAGCTAAGCATCAAGAGGCTGGTCTTTTGTCTTTTGTATGTCTTCTGGTGATTTTTTCTTTCTTGTCAACTTTCCCTGAACTCATGAGGAGCAAAATTGCCTTGGATGATTGACAGATGGAACCACTTCAGCGCATGTGTTTTATTTTTCAGTAGTGTCACTCTCAAGGCCTCTTCTTGAATTTAGATGGTTTATTTATTGGTTCAATAAAATGCTGATTTCCACCCCCATCTCTTTAGCATGTTTCACTTCCTTTTGAAATATATGTAAACCTTTTAGAGGGCGGTTCATTTTCTTTTTACTTTTGGCAGCTTGATGGAAACTTTTATTCCAGTAGCAACATGGGGCTGTGCTTGATATGTTACAGCTACTTCTAAGCTTTAAGACGATGAATGCAAAGACTTTTTTGACTAAGTAAATATATAAGCACATATAGAAAACATATATGGTCACAACAACTTCTTGATTTAAAAGGTGAGATTTGTTTTCTTTTTGCTAAAGCACTCTGATTTCCTGAGTGTCATATATTTGCTGTGATGAGCCTTGCGTTGCTTCTTCCTGAAATGGAGAAATCCATGGCAAGGGGTTGAAGTTCTTAGGTCAATGAAAGACCTCAATGAAAGAGTTTTTGTAATGGGATTTGTCACAGCAAGTTGAATAATGCAGCATAAAGATGAAGATTCATTTATAGCTGTGCAATATATATTCCTTCTCCTTCCTCTACAGCTTTGTGCTTAGGATGAGGAAAAATTTTCCTTGCTTCATGCACTATACAGTCCACATAGTTGTTGTGTGATTACGGCTATTTTGGAAAATTATACATATAGAAATACTGTTTTCATTTTATTTTTGTATTGAACATGTTCACTCAATACAATAGCCAGTACTACTTATTCCTACATAGATGTGGCATCTGTCTGATTTTGTTTTTAACAAATTTGAAGCTTCTGGATTTCTTGCTGAGAATTTCGGTCTTTACCTAACAAAATAAGATTCAAAAGCTTGTGTAAGCTTCAAGATCAGGAGTCGCTAAGGCATAGCTCTATTCCTGTCAGATAAGAGATATATGTACTAGAACCTATTACTTCCCAGTTTTTGCAGCGTGCGTCCAATATGCCCTCACACTTGAGGAGTGGAAATGGAAAGGAAGAGCTTCCAGTTTTGTCCATCCCGCCTGGCAGGTTCTACCTGAAACGCCATCTTCCGGGATGCGATGGGATTCTGGCCTGGGAAATGCAGAAAGGGCAAGGCTTCTTGTCTTATCTCAAGGCAGCCATATAAAGAGATTTTCCAGGAGGATAGCAGAGACCTCGTATTAATTGCTGAATTCCCATTGCGAACTATGGAAAAGTGAGAATCCTTCAAAAAAAAATCCTTTAATAATCTTTAAAAAGAAAAATATTAGGTAGCCTAAATATATGCTAATACTCTCCTAATAACTACCACTCCGCTTGCAATATGAAGTATATTAGGTCTAGCTGATGTGTGAAAGGAAGTGAAAAAGGTAATGATAAAGGAAAGGGCTGAGGTTCAGCTAACCTCCAAAGATGTATTTTACTTGTTCTGAGAATCAAAGCATTCCCAATAATACATGTAATCTTTCATAATACCACAAAATCATCTACTAATATTCAGCCTGATTTTTTAAAAAAATTCTGGATAAAAAATAAAAGTGTTAACCATAAAGTACTGCACGTAAGCCAAGAGCAGTAGCATAGAAAAGTGTTTTTTGTATATATGTCTGTGTAGGCCTCAAGGTTAAGAATTCATGTGCAAGGTGGCTGTTTGAGAACATGACTAAAAAAATCTCAAATCTATGGAGGACAATATATTTAGTGCATAAAAATAAATACTCATGTAAAACTGATTAGGAAAAAAAATAGGATAATTATAGCCCTAAAACCACTGGAACAGTGGGATGTGAGCAGCACGGTTTGATTAGATGATTTGCAAGTTGATTAGCGATCCTTATCGTTTCCTGCAGCATCTAATTGTCCTCGTCGGTCTCCCTTGGCCTGATGAGCGATCGCAGCGCAGCATTTTTCACCTAAGCACACAACATGCGTGCAGGTGCTCGGCCAGAACACCGCATCCCCAATGTGGAAAGGCAGGCTCTCCTCAAAGCTGCCTTTACAAGATGTTTTTACAGTGCCAGCGCGATTTTGACCGGCATGACCATTTCCCAAGACCCTGCGTTATGCGTCTATCAGTTTTTCCATCTTCCCAGACAAGTGACTGCGGCTGACTTGTAGCCTGCCGAGTCTATTGCTCTCTATTGGAGGGCCAGCCCTTGGGTTCCAGCCCTTTGCTCCCAGCACGTTAACGTTCTCCTGGTGAAGTGCCTCTGCCTGTGCCGATGCTGCTGGACACCGTTGCAGCGCGTCCCCACGAGTTGGGTGTTTGTGTGCCTGACCTGGCAGGCAGATGGATAGCTGCTGCTAATGACTGCAAGGAACACGAAGACAGTCGGTTTCAATTAAGCTTTCGCACGACCATGGGCGATGCAGCCACGCGGTCCAATAGCCGGGTATCGCTGCTAACCCACACCTGGTGTCCTAGCAACGGGGTAGGGGCTGGGTTAGGAATGCGGCGCTGTACGGCACAGAGCTGAAAAATAAAACAAATCCGAGGGCAGAGAGAGCGCCGTTTTGCTAGAATTTGCCATCAGCATTATACAGCACCCCTGAGGGGGAGCAGTGACCAACAGCAGCAAAACAGCAAATGCAAATTAACACTTAACCACCGATAATGTCCAGCAGTTACTGCTAAGGTGTAGTCTTATGGTGCAGGACGGTGTCTTTGGAGCTGCCTGACACATATGTGACCGCATCTGTGCTGTGTCCTACCTGTCACCACAGGCCTCCAGCTCGGTCCAGCCCGTTAGTCCTTGCAATCAGGTTATCAAAAGGGGTCACTGATTGCATAAAAATGCAACCCCAAACCTTCCAACTTCTTCTAGTGATGTAATTCCAGGTATCTGCAGATTATTAAGCAGCTATTCATGTCATGAATCAGCACTAACCTGGTAAACAATGTTGTAGGAAGACCTCCACCCACAGCAGCACTTTTCTTAGCTGGGCTCACCATGAGCAACAGTTTTAAAAGGCACACTGAAAAAGCATTTTGTAGACAGGCTTGAGACACTCTGTCCTTTCAAAAATAATTGAAACCTTAGGTGTCTGATTATTATAGTCATGCTTTCTTTTCACGAACTGCTTCAAGTGAAAGTCAACAACACCACGCAGAACAAAAAGTAGTGTAAATCAGGGCTTTCATGCAAAATGGGTCTCAGGGAGGGTATTCATCTAGCTGACTTTGGACATCTAAAGCTTTATTGTTCAAGTTTAAAATAAGTCCCTTACACAGGGACTCATGCCGAAATAGAAGGTCAAAGAAGTCAGCCGCCAACTATGAGGGAAAGCTAAGGTTACAAACACCACATTTTCCTGTCTCACTACTATAGTTGTTAGGTTTATAGTTACCTGTCTTCTCAGGTCTTTTGCTTGTCTACAGATTAATTCCAAGCCTATAACAAAACCAATGCATGACCTTGCCTTTTAAGGCCCATCCTTTTCTTATTCCTGTAGTTCAAAAAGTCCTTCAAGTTTTTGAATTGGATTCTGATTCTTCTGTCTTGGTCAGTGGTAAATTCCATTAGCACTGGCATTTTTTTTTATGTCAAGCTCATTAACAAAAATAGTATGCTGATTCCATGATATATATACATATATATATATAGTAGCTCCTAAAATAAATAATCATCCTGTACCCAATAATTTGTTTAGATACCATTTACATTTTAGCCAATACTTTATGAGTCTTGCATTTCTTCCTCATTTAGAGACATCAAATGAATTGTTTTACTGAAAACAAGAAAAAATAAATTTAGGACATTTTTTGCCTCTAAGAATCGGTTAAGCTTATCAGAGAAAGACATCAGGTTCGTGTAGCGTGACCTGTCTTTGATTAAACTACACTAAACTGCACTGTTTTGTCTACCTTCATTGACTGTTGAAATCAAATAATTGCTGTTTAGCTAGATCATAATTTCCAAATTTCTAAAATAAAGACATTGCTCTTGTTGTTCTCCTGTCATTAATTTCTGAGTTAACGTATCTGTTTACTAGTTTTTGAAAGTTTGTGTATTGGTTCTGTCAGGGCTTTAGATAGAGATGAGGCAATCTGTCTGAAAATATTAAGCCCTTTGATTTTTGTTTCACTTGTTCCCATGAGTGGTGCTGTCCTTGCCCCACAGGAACATGCGTACTACAAACTGAAGTTTTAATTTAGGTTTTGGCCCATGCATAGCTTATCTTTAATCCCTACCCCGTCTGTACTGCATAGCAGCCCTATTTTTTTGCTCTTTATTCATATGACTAAAGAGCGTTTTACAATGTGTTTTTAATTTCCTTTGCAAGGTCTAACACAGCTCAGCTTTTGGCAGTTCTCACTTTCTCCCTACACTTTCTGACCTGCAAGATATAATTTTCCAAGCTAAATAAGCCACCTTTGCTCCATTCCTTGCAGGCTCTGTGCTTACTCCTAATATCCTATTCAAAGTGGATTGCAATCAGCTAGGTCTGCAGTTCTTCTCTGTGATTTTTTTCTCCTTCCTGGAATGCAAACTCAAAATAGATTTTGCACTTTTGACTTCAGGAATCTCCTTTGCAGTCAAGTCTCTGAGTTTCTCAGTTCCGTTAGCTTCACTGTTTTGAAATTAAAAAAAAAAATCAGCAACATGAAAACCCAGAAAAATGCACAACATGGGTTTGTTTATATTTCCATTCAATTTAATGAAAAATCATTATGATCTGCTCGATCAAGGCTATTTTCTACAGCCATCACTTCTGTAACATCCTTTCTATGTCTAAAATAGCACTCCTTCTTGGGAGACTTAATAAATGTCTTGTTAAAAAAAGTTTCAACAGTTAGTCAACCATCCAGACTCAGGAATATTCGGACTTTAGCATTATCAGTTGTGTTATTGCTATCGCTTTTCTCTGTTGTACATCTAGGAGCCTGAGTCCCGCAGGTCCTACGTATTCAGTGCCGTATGATCAAATTTAATCTAGAGGATCTTTAATGGACCTACCTTTATGCTGTGATTTTTTTTTTTTTTTACAGTTCTTTGCAGGAATGAGTTGGGCCTTGATTAAGTTCACGGTGTCCATGTTCCTCCTCCTTTACACATTACCACATCGGTCGTGTACTGTGCTCTATCACATCCCTGGGGCTCTTTTCCTGAATGCTGCGATCCTTTCAACACCTGTATTCCAGACATAAGAAATTTCCACCACATTTCTGCAATGTTTCTGTTTTTGTAATGCCCAGGTCTATATCTTACATCAACAGACTTTACTTCTGCATTTTGCTGCACGGGCTTATTATGCAGAGTGTCAACAGTTATTGCATGCTGACCTCACTGGATTTCCTAGCCAATAAAGTTGTTCCACTTCCTACCTTTTGCTTACCTGGCCGCCTGTCTTGTGAATATAATTTTGTGTTTTCTCCTTGCTCTCTGTGCTTTTTCTTTCTTCTTCATCGCTTACTCCATTTTCCTCTCTCTGTGAATTCACCTAAGTAATTTAGGGTGAGTCCATTCCAGTCTTAAGCCCAGAATTTTGGTACTCCACAAGGAAATGCAGTTTAGTCACTGAAAACAATTTTCCTTCTCTGAAAACTTTCCAATAGTTGAACATGCTGAAATCATCCTTTATAGTGCTCTCCCTGAGCTGTTTGTTGCTCTTAGCTATCTTGACATGCTTTTGTGTTTTCTTGCTAGAAACTATGAGAATTTAACTGCAGATCACCTAAGCCTTCATTTTATGAGTAGAGACAAGGAGGCACATCCTAAAAAATATTGCTGACTGTTTTTTTCTTAATCTTCTTTGGTACTACACAGGTATCTAAAATGAACATACATATAATTTTCACAAGAGTAGCAAACAAATAAAATCAAGACTTAAAGAAAAGGTGCAAATTAAAACCAATCGCTGTCATTCTTGTATCTTGTAAATAGTTTTTTTCTTTCTGTATTTCTAAAGTTTTGCAAATCCTTTGCCACCTTGCTTTATGTTAGAGACAGCTTCTTATCTTACATGCTACTTCAAAGAAGCTGTTTCTTTGTACAGTCGTTAATGTGACATATACTCTTAAAACATGAACAAGATGAAACTTACACTTTCAATGGCTGCTTGAAATGACATGTGCTTCATTAAATATGTATTTGGAAATGAGGCGGTTGCTCTAAACGAATGTATATTGTCAAATATTTAGGATAGAATCAATACAGACAGTCTTTTTAAGCTTTATATTAAACAATAAAAAATGTTAAATGAACAGTTTGCAGTACAATTTCCTACACAAGGCTTTCCAAGAGTCAGCATTTACTGTCTTCTTTGATACATGAACATTAATTTAATATGTATGATTTGCCTAAGAACATGAATAAGTCATTCATTTTAATGTTTTCATTTGCATGTTTAATTTGAGTATGGGAATCAGTGGAAAAGCACTTAAAGGCTTGTGCCAGATTATTCACTTTGTTTTGAAAATTGGTGCATGTGGCATGGGCTAGGAAGAACTAATCCAGGTAGAAGCACAGTGGATGGGAAAGTAGGTTACAATTTATTCTAATATTTGTACATATAGTGGACAAGCAGACCAAATCTCCTAGGAAGTCTGGAGTTTGAAATGCATTAAGAATGGAATTTAAAAGTAGTATCAATATTGCCAGAACCGATTTCTGTAAAAATATAAATTAATTAGGTAAATTTTCTATATTGTATATTTCCTGGGCCAGCCCTCCTGCAAGTAAAGCGCCCTGTGGTTTAAGGTCTATCATACATTCTTCAGCTGTCAATGAGGTTGAGAGAAACCAAACCACTTGTAGAGGTAGAACCAAAGGTTTTGTGAACATTTTTGACTTTATTTACCCGTAATTCTCCAGAGTTATTTCAGATTTCTTCAAAAACTAACAAAAAAGACACAGAATTTTAGTGGAAATCTCTGTTGAACATTTCTGTAGTTGGATAACAAGCCTGTTATAACAGGTTATATTATAAGAAGATATTACTTCCCACAAATTATAAAACATGATCAGAAACTATGAGGAAGAACTATTTTCTTTTTAGGATATCAAGGAAGGCTTGTGGGTGTGTGGCTTATAGGAACAGGAAGGGAGAGGATGCTGTTATTTCAGTGGCAACACCCCAGGGACTTTTTAATGCATTTTTCCTGTTACAGCTTCATGGAGCTCTTACAAGAGCTGTGATGCTGCTTTGCACAAATCCCCATCTTTTACATGAAGGGTCCTGGTAAAGGACACAGTCCAGCAATGGCAGGATCCATGTGACAACAATTCCTGAGCATGTCACCAAGCCCAGCAAGGCTCTGCTCTTCTCAGGGGGAATAGGGCTTATTGCCTCCCTCTGAAAAAAAAGAGATCCCCAAGTTCCTGCTCCCCACTAGTTTTTCTACATGCTGCAAGTGCCTCCTCCTTCTACCTGTGAGCTTGTGCTCAGGACTGCAGGCTTTGGCCCAGAGTTGCTTGCTGTGCCCTGGAAAGGTCCTACAGAAGCTGAGCTGCTTTGTTCATTGCTTTGAACTACTTGGTAAAGAGATGCTGCAGAGAGCTGCAATTGCTGAAGCTGAATTTTGGGAAGCTTATTCTAAGCAATAAGGTGCAACCAACCCATGGACCTTGAAGTGATATCCTGTTGGAGCCAAAGAAATGGCAGAAAAGAGGGGAGGGAAAAAGTTAGGAGAGACCAGAAGGTCTTATGTTTACACAGTTGTAGTTCTAGGTGGTTTTGCTAATTTATTTCGTACTTGCTTAACAGTTATAAAGGACCCACACCTTGTAGGCATGGCTGAAGAAATGGATATTAAGCAGAGATTTAAATGCTTTATAGGAAGAAGGCTTCCTTTGAATCTTTTGCTTTTCTTGTTTAATCAATGAGTTCAGCAATGGATTGGACCACAGCTGTGCACCATCAAATCGGGGGGTCTTTAGAATTTTAAGTATCATGTTTTTATTATAACAAAACAGCCCCAAAGGCTCATAGTTTCTCTATTATCTTAAGCAACATACTGCAATTTACATGCTGCTGCAGGAAAACCTGCAAAAGCCTGTTTCTTTGTTTTGCTGGACCAATGATCCTGGTAATTCAAAGGCAAAGCACGCTTTACCACATAACATTGCACTTCTTTTGGAAGTGAATGTTCCTGCCCTTACACTACTTAAAGCTAACTTGTTGAAAAGAGAATTACAAAATTCCAGTAAGCCTGCTACTTTTAAAATAACAGTTCAAACTACAGAAGAGCTCAGGCTGGGTCTGTCTTCCTTGTATTCCTTGTCCTCCATAGTAAGTAGGCATAAATAAAGAAAAACAACATAATATTTATGGAAAGAGCATACTATAAAACAATGCATAACAAACAGTGTTTGCCTGAAATAAATAATTTTATAAAGGCCTGGAATGCATTTTCATCTGAAGTGAGAAGCTGGAGGTTATATTTTATGGCACTGGGAAGGCAAATATCATTATAAGATCAAGAGGATCACTACTATGAGAAATTAAGTGATATCCATATCTAGACAAATGCTTCTTTTGCAGAAGAATAGTCTTTACATATTGCAGAATTACTCTGCCACTCATACCAGTAACATCCCAGATTTCTGACTGTCTGCTGCCTGCCTGGATGCTGGTTGTCACCCTGAAATTCAAAGAAATTGTACAGGGCAATTTCTCCCTCCCTGCATAGGCGACCCTGACCATCTTGGACCTGCAAACATTTGCAGTGTGTGTTTGTACATCAGCTACAACCAAAACAACAGTTTTGTGCATCAGCTACAACCAAACAGTGTTGACTGGAATTCACACTCTGCTTCAGCACTGGGATACTGCTCTAAACATTACCAATGTGTTGCAAGAACCGAGCAAGCTGCTCTAGCAGGGACTGCAGTTCTTGACACTGTCCATTCGCTTCTCCTTAATTCTCCTTTCTAGATGCTTTTCCTCATGATATCATGCAAGAGGTACTTTTACCTAAAAACTCTAAATGCTTTTGTGTGCAAAAGCCGACTAGAGTGGTGACACTTGTAACCTAGGGTGGGATTCACTTGATTTTAACAACCTAAAACATAAGCGAGTATGGAGACTCATGCCATTTGTTTTGGGTGGCTGCTCTAAGGTAGAGTGAATGCTCCCCCTGGAGGTGCTTGTCTCCAGCACCCTGGGCGGGTAGACTTGAAGTCCCAAATTCTCTTAGTGGGGAGAAGAGCCCGGAGAGGAGGGCAGAGGCTGGGATTTTCTGCATTACCTCTCCTTGCATTGCCCCTGGGCAGCAAGATGGGTAAGAGCTCTGCACAGCTGCTGTCGTTCTGCATGGAATCACAGAATGGTTGAGGTTGGAAGGGACCCCTAGAGATCACCTAGTCCAACCCCCCTGCTCCAGCAGGGACACCTAGAGCACGTGGCACAGGGTGGCATCCAGGTGAGTTTGGAAGATCTCCAGAGAAGGAGACTCCACAACCTCTTGGGGCTGCCTGTTGCAGTGCTACATGCTGCCAAGGAGGACCAATGTGGCAGGGCTGGAGCCCCACTCACCTCTTTCAGGACGTGGCTTTTTATGGGATGCCAAGAGCAGCTGACCTCCATGGTCACAAGTGGGAACCTGGGTGGCCACCGAGAAGGTGACTCATTGTGCAAACTGCTTTAGCCAGGCTGCGGGCCTGTTCTAACTTGTTCTTTTTAAATCAACTGACCGGTTTAGATCACAAAATAATAGAGGCAGAGGTCTCAGTGTCAGTAAGTCCCTAAAAGTTTTAAGAAAATCAGTCTGGGGGAGCAAACGAGACATAAATTAGCGCCCTCGATGAATGGAGGTTACTGCAGGGGCCCTGCACGTCCCACTCGGTTCACAGCAGCCCAGGGACAGAGGCATCCGCAGCTCTGGACCGCTGCTGAGCATGCAAAGCCCTGGGAAGGAGACGAGGTGCGGCCGGAGGTTTTCGTGGCATGTGTGGGAGAACACTGACAGTACTGTGGAAGGAGGATGGGATGAGGCACATGGGGTGTGGGAGGGAAACGAGATCCATACAATGGGGTACGGAGATTAAGGACACAAAGCTGCACAAACTCAAGCTTCCCGTGTGCCGCTGCTTGTAGAACACTTCTTTTCCTCAAAAAAAGATGCTAACCTATGTGTTGGATCATGTGCATATGCATACCATCTATCTGACAGCAGTAGTGGTGGAGAAAACAATTCCAGCACATTTCTATATATTTTGGCAATAACTAATTTGGCAACCCATCTTGCAACATGTATACAGAAAAAAAATGCAATCCAAGGTGTACATAAAATCAAATTTGTTTATTTTTCTGTCAACAGAGGTGAAGAAGTTCACTGAAACTGGTTGGACTAGATGATCTCTAGGGGTCCCTTCCAACCTTAAGCATTCTGTGATTCTGTGAAAAACTGAGACAAACTTGGTCTAAATCCAGTGGAGGCACCATAAATATGCAGTGCAGTGGTAATGACACCAATGTCCTGTACAGGGTAGCATTATAGGACAGAGAAATTGCAGGCACATCGAGGATACTGGCATGGCCAGGAAAGTGTATATTGTGAAGAGTGGATTTAAAAGAGAAGCTTTTATTAACAGATCCAGCATTTAAAGAGAGAAATAAATAAGATGAAAGTGTGCTTCTACCCGCTACTGCTCTGTTGTGGTTTACCAAATTAGCCTAAAGCATTTTCTAAACGATTTTCAGCACTCCAGAACACTTGCAAATTATGCTTCGTTTGGCTTGAGTTGCTCAGGTTGCTTCATTTATAGAAAAAGAATGCGTCCTTTCTTGTGTATTTTCTTGAAAAAGAGCTTTCTTTCTGGCCATCTGAAGCATCTTTCTGGCCATCCCAAATAACACTGTAAACTAAATTCTCCCTCCTCCTAAAATACTGCCTATTTCTTCATTCCTTGGGGATGATGGAGACCATTTGCCCATACAGTTTCACTATTCAGATAATCTGCAGATGCTGTGATAGTAATCTAACACAACAGGGACGTAAAATCATGGTTATTTCCAATGCAAAAGAATTTCACTTCAATTTATGTGAAATTGTCTTTGGTTTGCAATAAGTTATGGTGTTTGTGGTGTTTGGGATTACACAGAAAAGACAATGCATCATTTTTCGGTGCTCTTTTGTCAGGCAGTTGTCCATTTTCTAATTATTGTGACTGACTTTTCCCCTGTCTATGGTCTCTTTTTGTTCGATGTACAGCTCTCACCTTCCAGTGCCTGTCATCCAGAGGGCTTTATTACTGCTCTGTCTGACAGACAGAGAGGGACAAAACTATAGGCTTTAATTTACAGTTAAACACAAAAAGCATTACATCTGTAAAAGAATTTGTAGTAAGCATTCTGGTGACTGTTCAGTCCTACTGACCCTTCAACAGGGCAATTCAGGTGATTATTTAGGCAGTATTTCCGTATTGATACATTTCTGAGAATCGAAACTGGATTAAAGATGCAGGTTTAACTCCATCATCATCATCCTTTTTTTTTTTTTCTTTTTCTTTTGTTATTCCCAACATAAGGATATTTGTTAGTAGATAACTTTGTCTTTTTATAGTCAAGGCTGGAGTTTCCATGGTGAAATTAGCCAACGTGAGTTTCCTCTGTAAAGCAGAGCATATCCTTTACTGGCAAAAACATGTTACTATGTTGGTTAGGAGGAAGTGTCATTGTCCGAGACCTATTATGTTTTTTAAAGGTTCCGTATCCTCAAAGACATATTTTTAACCTGAAAGGAGTATTTATACTGTCCAGTGAGAATATTTCACTGGGTTATTTTTAGTTTTGCTTATGTGTTTGCGTTATCTATGCATAATTTTTTCCCTATTTTTTTTATAAAGGTTTTATAGAAAATGAAACTAACAGTAACAGATTACACTAATTCCTGGAATTAATTCCCCAACTGGGCCAAAGTAACATAGGGAATTAATCTACCATTGCCCATACATATCCTAATGACAGCAATGTTATCAATACAGTATTTTCTAAAAATGCAGGAAGCGTCTGTATATTCCCACAGCTCTGCATGGCTGGAAGGGGGAGCCAGAGGGTGTTCTGAACCTCTGCTACTAGTTCAAGCCATTAAACACAACAATACCTGTTGTTATCAGATACTACATTTTCAGGGCTAGAATGTGGAAAGTTTTCTTATTTTAAACTCAGCTCCTTTGAGCAGGATTTAATAAAAGAATGATGAAAACACCTTATGCAGAAGCACCATTTTCAGAATGCAGTTCAGTTAGAGGCCTAATCCTCATCTCACACAAAGTAGATGAGGATTAACTCTATTAAAATCCACAGAGTTATTACATTATAAACCTGCCATGAGACCACAGTCAGAACCAAAAGGCATCAGAGGATTGTATATATAATAAGTCTGAGAAGTTTGCTTGTTTTTTTCCCTTAGGCCTGGCTATCTTAATAAATTGGCATTTTGCTGATGCTAACTACATAAGGCCCATGGTTTTTTTCAACACATGAGCAGACTTGCTGAAGTCAGCATAACTGAAATGTTTAAGATTAGACAGATATTTCTGTGTTTTGCAGAAAGAGGACCTTTATAATGCTTATCTGTTTAAACTTCCTTGTCTTTCTTTCCTTGACACTTCCCTGAGGGAATTAAGTGACTGTGATTGATGCATTTTTTGCTGTTAACAGTAGATTATAACTACTTTCTACCCCTTGACTGAACAGCTGTGATTCTGTCACAGAATAATGAGAATTAATGACTCATCCATTAATTGTGTTTTCGTTGTATACGTTTCTGCTTATTTTCTGCAGGAGCTGAGCACCCTCAATTCTTACTGATGGCAAGGTGTGAAGCACCCTTGAAATCAGAATGCCTGCTGATGTATAAGCACAGACATGAAAACTTGCTAGAGACATGGTATATTGGTCTATTTTGCATTACTGAGGTAGCCAGTTCAGATGTGCTTTTTGTAGGGGAAGTTATGCTTTTGGCAGTTCTGAAATGGCTCTCCAAAATATGTTCTGGATAATGCAAAATGTTGATACAAACAATTCTTTCTTGACATTTTTTAAAGCGTAAATATGAAGGAAAAGTTTAGACAAAATAATTCAAATGGGAAAATTCCAAACATTCTGTTCAAAACATACTGATTCTGAATCTTTCCCCTTTTCCTTACAAAATAAACCATTCAGCAAAGCCAAAATAAATGTGGTATAGAACATGATGTTGAAGCTGAACACCTGCATTAACCAAAAAGTTTTCACTAAAAAGAAGCAAACACAAGCTTTCCATGAAACACAACAGCTATATGCTGACACACGTGGAAAGAGATGGTGCAAAGCTCCCCCTTGCCAAGCTTTGTGAAACAGTCTCAAACCTTATCTAATGATAAGCTCAAACCAGAAGACCAAATCCATACCAGGACATGAGATGTGGGGGTTGGTTTAAACTTTGAGACACAATGCCACGATTCACGTGTGCAAGATTGATAGTCTGGAGCAGTGGGATGGTTTTATTTTCAGAACTTCAGAGTAATCATGGACAAAGTTATGAGCAATAGCAGGTAGTTCAAGTCAAGTGTCAGCATAAGTTAATGATGCAGTATATTTTGTTTAACATTTTGTCAGTTTTGTATATATTTGTGTGCCTGTGGTATGTGAGAGCGTGGAAATGAAAGGCTGCAGAGCTCTCAGCCCTCTGCTGTCGCTGGCTGTCAGTGTGGCCAACAGTAACTTGTTTAACCTTTTTGTTTCAGCTCCTTCAGAGTAATTATGCTTAGCCCACAGGGGTGTTGAAACAAATTAATTAGTTAATGCTTGTAGACACCTTTGAAGATGTAAAACACTGCAAGTGCTGATTATTATTAATGCATGTTATTGCACTGTATGCAGTATGGGGTTATGTAGTATTTGATATTGTGCAACTGGAGATGAAAAAGAAAAGAGGAATATCCCTAGCAAATCTGACTGCGTATGTTTCTACACACAGTTCTTTCCCTTTCTAAAGTTTATATTTAATTTAAATACCTTTCTCAAGACCCTAATGATTTGCTGTGAAGATGTCCCTAAGCAAACTTTTAAGAAAAGGCATAAATTGCAATTTAGAATTTACATTAGTTTCTTAGCCGTATAACTAAAATGTCCACAACTACCAAGACCATGGTAACTTTTAGCCAAAATCGTTCAGTTTTCAGCTGAATCAGCTTCCTAATCCACTACCCACGTGGCTGCACAAGTGCTAGTACCTGAACAAAAATAGATGTATCCTCCCAGCTGGGCTCAAGGGAAGCACACACTACCTCTTCCTATAGCAAGTTGCACTTAACACTGTGATGACAGGGCCTTCCTCATTTGAATATATTTATCCTCACAACATCCTTGGGATAAAAGAAAGTGCTGTTGTCATTAACAAAATGAATGGGTCTGCTCGTGAAGTAAAGTATCTAACACCATGGATGAAATGTGTATGGGTTTATAGTATTTGTGAACTATTGTTTGTAATTGTGCACCATAAAATAAGTATACAAAATATTTATGATTTATGATTTATTTATGACTGTTATAAACAGAGTAAATGCAAATTGTCTGCTTTCAGAGTATCATAAACCTGGTAGATACTTTGTAGCAGACACAAAACTTGAAGATTTTATATCACTGAAATTATAATATCTCTGACCTTCGTTACAGTGTCCAATATGATGAGACCCATCTTATTTAAATCATAATGAGACCCTCTCCATCATTGTACATTCCCACTAAGGAACCAGGAGCAATAAGGAGAAGACTCTATAGATTCGTGCAGCTTCTCCACGTTCTCTCAGACCTTGCTAAGAGAATAATTTCTTCTGTGATCTTCAAGTGTATCTACTGTATAAATTACACTTCCTAATACGCCATGATTCCTTCTGCAGGAGTTTTTCAGTGTTCCATATTTTCTCTGTTTTTTACTCCTTAGCTTACAGGACTGCTTAGCTTAGGACTGAATTTGTATCTTCTGCTGCACCAGGAATACTTTTAGCACTTAAAATCTAGCCTGAGATTACTTCTGAATAGGAAGTTCCCTCAGAAATTTTCCGACATGTCACTTCACATCCCTGATCCTTAAGACTTAAGGAATCTGGTGGGAGCATTTCTTTCAGCAAAATAATTGGTTAGCTGCTGGAGAAACCTGGGAAAGATTAGTATGCAAGTGAGACTTTTGGTAAGTCTGGAATATGACAGATAGGATGAGGAGTCAGAGGGCACCAAAGCAAGAGTGCCCACCCAGGAGGTGAATCCAACCTTTAGGACCTTTCCTTCTGGTCCACCAACTTTTCTGCCAAAAGCTTTCTGCCACAACGGAGGATAAATGGGGGTGGACAGCAGTGGCAGCAGGTGAGGCTGGGTCATCGTTGGAAGCTTTGCCAAGAGGCATTGGTTGAAGCAAGGTGCTTCTACCTGGTGGATAGAAGATGCTGGAGAGCAGCCATTGGGAGCAAGGCCGAGTTGGTATCCAAGGGTGGCCCTGGCAGCAGCGGCCCGTCCCATTGCAGGCCATCCTGGCACAAGGCTTTGGAAGACATTCAAGTTGTGGTTGAGGGTGTATTTCTGCCAATTTGGAGGGTCCGCAGTGCTGATGGGGACCCAGCAGCTCTCAATGGATGCTCTTTGCTGGCAGAGGCAGGGCCTGGCCAACTGCTGGGGAGGCCTGCTTTGTTAAACAAGTTGAAACACGGTGACTATGAGCTAATTAGAAACAGGGATATGGAAGTTCACACACTACTAAAGAGGGGGAAAATGTTCTGCCTGAATGAAGATGGTTTTCTATGCCAAAACGCTGCATATGCATAGGCTTTTCACATCCATTCAGCTTTTTTTTTTTTTTCTTCTCTGCACCAGGTGGTGTGCAAGCTCGAGAAGGTTGGATCATTCAGACACACTGAATTTCCAACAAGGAAATTGCTGTTCACAGTAAAACCAGTTAACAAATCTGAAATATTCCAGTTTGCTGGCACATTACTAGCCACGAATACCACACAAGAAGATGTCTGTGATCTACAGCCTATAGGCCATATCCTGTGAGAGGGGGGAGACGCACAAGAGCACATTGTTCGTCAAGATACGACTCACTAAGACCTAATTTTGTTCTTACTCTTTCTCTTCAGAGCATTTGCAGTTTAACTCCCTAGGGGACAGACAGGAAAATATACGAGTGTTGCTGAACGTAATTTAACTTATCCCAGCTACAAATTATTTATAAAGCACAAAAAATAATTTTATTACTCCTCTCTTCCTTCTTTGCGGTTCTCAGTCTTTAAGAAAGTCATTTTGTTGAGACTAATTCTTTTTGTTTATCTCAAAAGGGAATACACAAATAAATAAGTCTCTATGAAAAGCTCAGACATAATAGAAATTAGAGATGAAAAGACTGATTACATCATACTGTCTTTCTCCCTTCCAGTGCTGGATTCTTTTCCAGATTATATTTTAGTACCGCCATATCCAGTTTTAAATGTCCCAAGTGATAACTTTTCCTTTTGAGATATTATATGAAAGAAGTCTCACTTCCCAAAAAGGGAATTAATCCAACTTACTGTTAAAATCTGTCTTTAATATTTCTACCAGAAAAGTCCTTCTGGCTCCTTAAGTGAATTCTGTTGAGAGCAACCATTTATTCATACATTTTTAAAGCTCCATCTTAAAAGTAGTCATCTTGTTACTCCCACTGAAAGATTCTAATGCAAATGTCTAGTTACTAGAATAATGCACCTGGATTTTTATCCTAAATGTATGGGTTGCGGGAAGAATTTTAAAATAGTTTATTCTTAAATCTCTAATCCAGATCAAGGTTTATATTACATGATGTTGACTTAAATGTACTATTCAGACTTTTACACCAAAGGTATATTTTGACCAGGCAACTCTGGGTGTATAAAGGAAACCAACAGTAAAGAAATATCACCCCTACCTTTTTTTCCTATGCCGTGTGCAATTGTGAGAGTACTTGATGAAGCAGAAAGTTGTCTTCACACATTTCATGTAAGTGAAAAAAAAGTGTTCATTCTGCCTCTTCCTCGTCTTCCATAACAATGAAAGGGAGATGAGAAAATAAGTGAGAGCAAGCTAAAGGAAAGAACAGGTTTTAGATGGAAAAGTAGTTAAAGTTCTCATGAACTCTCTCCTCTCTTTGCTCCTACCCTCTTGGCAGAAGGTTTACCAGCTTTTTTACCTGATCTCACTCAAATATTTCAGCCTCTGGATGTGCTCTGAATTAAATCACAGTTATTAGTATGGCCAGGGTCTCTCTATATATAGTTTCTTGAAGCTGAAGAAAAGCAGAAATAGCATTTTGTATATTCAAATACATGATTTATAAAGTTAGATATTGTCTACTATATGCACTTTATGTGCATTTTCACTGAAAGCAAAATACAGGCTTCCAGTATTCTACTCCTTTTTCAGTATTCCCTACAGCTTCATTTAGCATTCACTTACCCTTCTAAATTATTAGGGAAAATGTAGCTGATGATCAGTTTTTATGTACTTTCTAGTAGCAAGGGCACAAAGTCACAAATCCCTTAATAAATATAACATGTTCTGTGGTGAGTTGAAACCAGTGAGATAGCAATTAACAACTAACCAGTAGATTTGATGAAAGTAGGTTGTACCTGATGAGATGATGAATGACTACACATGAATTATCTTCGTGGAAGGGCTGCTCTTCCTCTGGAAAAGTGGAAGCAGTTCAAACACCAATGGGCAGACCTTCATCCTTGTAAAGAGAAGAGAGTCGAACTCTTGCCAGCTGTGGCAGATGATATAACAAGGGACTGGAGCTGCAGCTCGGAAGGGTCACACTGGACAGAAAAAAAACAAAAACAAAAACAAAGAAACTCTTTCCACAGGAGGATAGTACAGACTGGAATGGGTACTCAGAGAGGAACAGAGTCTCTATCGGTGGGAGGTTTCCAGACATGGATAGAGGCTGGCTATGGCCATGGCTGGCCTATTTGGGCACTGGTGACAATTCCACTTTGAATAGCAGACTGAACTAGAGACCCTCCGCCAACCCACCTTTCTGTCATACTGTGATTCTGCAAAAGTTCAGGGGAAGGCTGCAGGAAATTCCGATACCGTTCAAACCAAGGTGCTTTCTCAAAGCAACTCAAGAAGGTAAAATTTGAGGTCTGTCTGGCACAAAACCTCTGGATGAGATTACAGGAGTGGACAAGAAGATTTGCTTTGTTTCTGGCCAGCACATCTGACGCCAGAGAAGGAAACCAGACAAACAGAAACTGTGAAGATTCAACTATGCAAACAGCCGAAAGGGTCTTTTTTATAGAGACCTTGCTGTAGTAACCCTTCTCCTAGAAAGAAATAAGAGGGTTGGCAATGCTGGAAATCACCTCTGCATGGTACCTTGGCTGTAATCCACAGTCCAAACTATTCTTCATCATGCAGCATCAAAATTTTCATATTGTCTTGTTGTTTTCTAATCATCAAACAGCATTGCCTCAGGAGCAGGGCCTTAATTCTCTGCATCAAGAGCCAGGTAATGAAGGTTGTGCCTAGACCAAATGCTCATGGAAGACATGAGGAGTAATAACCAAGGGCTTGTCCATGTGAAAATGTTGCACCATTTCGTTTTGTTCAGTCAAAACAAAACAAAGTTAAACGGCTTTGTAAGCATGTGATCCAAAACAAAACCTGAAAGGAGGTTTTTGGTTGTGAAATCAGTATGTAAGTGTGGGAAGGAAAAAACTGGCTTGTTTATGTTCTTCATAAAGTTCTATTAAGACATTTTGTTCCCTTTCTATTTTCTTTCCCTGTTGCACTTAAGCAGCATATTATACATCATTTTACACTCTGCATACTGTTTAGGTATGTAAGTCCTCACCTTCATACAAAGGCAAGCTCTCCTTCAAGTTATATATACTATTTATATTGAGAAAAAACAGTTGAGCCTGGTGCTGAAGGTTACTACTGAACATCTTTCTAATGCAGTAAAACCTCAACTTTCATTTACTACAAAGTAAGTGGCTGACGCACTGCACACTGTAGGATGTTTTCCTGCCATGTCTATGCAAAGAAGAGCTTGAGTAACTATTAAAATCTTAATTTCAGCTGTCAGTAATAATTTCAGCTCTGCCTGTCAAATAGAGTTGAATACACGTGTCTGACAGCAGTCTTTGGTTCCCAGATACCGTAATATTTAAAGTGTTCTGAAACACAAAAACACAAAGACTTTACAATCTGGAGCTTTAAAAACAGCCTTTCCAAACAGTAAACATGGCATTTGGCCACTCATTCATTGTCTCACAGGCCTGGATTTAATTGCAGCTTCAGGCTCTAGCCAAAATATGCATTTGGAAACAACACCATTCATCTGCAGTCCAGAGTTAGTGCTGGACCACGTGTAGGCAGGCTGACACTCCTCTGCTGTTTGCAAAGCCGGCAGTCTGTCCTTCCACTATTCCCATTTTCCTTTATGTTCCTCTTCATCCAAAATGCCACAATGTGCAGTTTTCCACTGAAGAACAAGAAGCAATCTATATACTTAATACTCAAAATATGCAGAAGCAAATAATCCCCAGCCTTTTGGGGGTACAAGCATTTTATACCTATATTTACAGTTGAGATTCAATACTGAAAACTCTCAGAACTGCAGATTAACTAATTATTTGGGCATGGCTATGTAAGGCATTGCTATGAAACAAAGAAGACCTATGATTTTCCAGAAGAGAAGAATTACAGCAGTTTCCTCATATTCAATATCTGCCCCAAATGCATAGATCAAAAGATATTTTTAAACCTCACCCGATTTAAAAAAAATGTAAAAGAAATAAGAAACAAACAAACAACAACAACAACAACAAATGTCCAGACCTTTCTAAACTGGTTTATTTCATTTTGATTATTCTTATCTCTTCAAGTATATTATCCTAAATTTTGCAAGTGTGTAACAGAAGCTAACAGCTGCTTGCTACAAAGGCTCTGTTTTCATTAGGAAAACAGTATTGTTTTGTTAGAAACTAGAAAATGTTACATCCTCTCAGTTAGTTGTCTCTAATGCTGATGCTGCATGGCTTATTTGTTTATCTATTTTAACTGGATCATTTCACAAATACATGTGGTCTGTCATTTACAGTGCACACCACAAATAGTGGGGAAAATAACTGTGAGGGATTAGGAGTGGGCTACTTGAGGGACATGAACCGTGTAAAACAGCTTTGCCATGACCAAAATGTTTATGCAGCTTCAAAGTGATTTTATGTGAAAACAGAACAATTTATATATACTTACAATTATCTTATATTGATGCAAATATTAATATAAACATATACTACTAGTTAAATCTATATTACAGTGCTATGTTTGATTAGTATAAAAGACATCACATCTTTTACTTCTGTTATAGCAATGAACACAAGCAATAAAAGCACTATTTATTATGAGGGAACTTTTGTTTCTTTCTCATGCCCCCCCAGCCTAGCTGGCAGTCTGTATAAGCTGACAAAGAATCCTGTATAAGTCTCTGCATAAAGCATGGTTCAGTTTCACAGAAATACATCAATCTAGAATTCAACAGCATATAACCTAATCTTTTGTTATTATTTACATTTTTATAGCACATATATACAGATAATATGCATTGAGGGATTTAAAGTGAGTAATACACTCAAAAATCTCAGTTAAAGGAAAAATACACAAAACAGTATGGTTTGCAGATACTACCTAGGCATTCAAAGCTTAATTATATCCTTAGTCAATTGTGATTTACATTTAAATTACAAATTGCATTTTGCTAGTATTAATTTACAGTGCTACTTAAAAAATACATATTCCATGGTACATGAATAATAATTCAAAGCAGTCGATCTTGTTAGTTTGCTATGATCTTTTGATAGTGAGTGCTGAATATTAATATTTCTAGAAAGTTTTCTCCATTTGAATACAACATTCTTTAATGTGTAAGCCTTGCACATTTTAATTCAGCCAGTCAGCCACGGTGCAGCCAGTTGCCATAGAATTTGCAGAAAGATCTGCCTGCACATGCATTTTTTAGAGGAGTTCAGAACAGCTACATGGAAAAATCCTCTGAAACACATGCAGTCATTACTGGGCCAGAACAAGGAGCTTTCTATGAATCACTTCAGCCTGTGGACGTGTTAAATGTCAAGAATTGAGCAGGATCAGTTTACGTCAGTATGTGGCTGGGAGTTTTTCGAGGAATATTAAAGAGGTTAGCGGGAGAGTTCATCCAAGTCCCACTCAGTATGATCTCTATTCTACTGCCTGATTTTCAGCTTTTGCTCCCATGGAGTTATAAGGAATACGCACACTTTTCCAGCGGTTGCTTATGTTCTTTTCTTCGATATAAGCAAGTATTTATAGGACATTTTACTTTGATGGGTCATCATTGCCATAAATCTTTGTGAAACTGAGCTTTTAAAATTGTCTTTGATAATTCCATTGCAGCGTGGTGATAGATATCATCCTTTTTTGATAAGAAGTAAAACTGGACTTCTTATTACAAATTTACTTGGAGTGGAAATGTTCTACTACAGCTGTAGTAGAACAGCTGTTCAGCTTGGGCAGAGAGGAACCTTATGAGGTTCAACAAGGACAAGTGCAGGGTCCTGCACCTGGGGAGGAATAACCCCAGACACCAGTACAGATTAGGGGTTTACCTGCTGGAAAGCAGCTCCGCAGAGAGCGATTTGGGAGTCCTGGCTGACAACAGGTTAACCACAAGTCAGCAATATGTCCTCCTGGCCAAGAAGGCCAATGGGATCCTGGCCTGCATCAGGAGGAGCGTTGCCAGCAGGTCAAGGGAGGGGATCCTGCCCCTCTACCCAGCTCTGGTGAGGCCGCACCTGAGTATTGTGTGCAGTTCTGGGCTCCCCAGTACAAGAGAGATATTGGGCTTCTAGAGAGGGTCCAGCGCAGGGCCATGAAGATGATTAACGGACTGGCGCATTTGTCATATGAGGAAAGACTAAGTGAGCTGGGCCTGTTTAGTCTGGAGAAAAGAGGCTGAGAGGAGCTTTGATTAACATATACCTTAGGGGTGACTGCAGGGAGGATGGGGCCAGGCTCTTCTCCATGGTGGCTGGTGACAGGACAAGGGGTAACGGGTGTTAAGTTGAAACACAGGAAGTTCCACCTCCATATGAGGAAGAACTTCTTTCCTGTGAGGGTGACAGAGCCCTGGAACAGGCTGCCCAGAGAGGCTGTGGAATCTCCTTCTCTGGAGATCTTCCAAACCCACCTGGATGCCACCCTGTGCCACGTGCTCTAGGTGTCCCTGCTGGAGCAGGGGGGTTGGACTAGATGATCCCTAGAGGTCCCTTCCAACCTCAACCGTTCTGTGATTCTGTGGTTCTGTGCTGCCCCAAACAAAGACCATTCCGCCAATTACATTGTACGTACCTAGAATTGCTGTTATTATTTCACATAACGTCCTTAAGCTCATTTATGTGAGCTTCAGTCTATCATAAATCTGTTGGAATTGGAGACAGGATACTAGAGTATTAAATTTCAGTTTACTGCCAACATTAGTCTTGAAGTTCAGATATATTAAAGGAACATTTATGATTAAAAAAAATCCATAAACTAAAAATCCATGGTCTTCTCTTAAGAAGAAAGTGGAAAGAGGTTGCGAAAACAAAAGACAAAATTGAGCAGAAACAAAGTCACTCACACTCACAAACAGCGATAATGACAAATGACTAATAGGTGTGACTGTTCATAAAGCTTAATTTAGCTTACTTTCTTCTCTAAAAACTTTTCAGGAGTATGAGCAATATTCCTCATTTCAACTTTATTTTACCAGAAAGCTTCTTTTCTGATGGGAAGAGAGGCTCCTTGTAAAGGTAACAAATCCATTTGTATTATATTGCATTCTTTTCAGCTCCCTGAGACACAGTTTGCTGGGTAAAGGACTCATTTGCATTGTGTGGTTTTTTTTTATGGCTTTAAAAATTTTAATGAAAGTGTAAAAACGAAGGGCCTAAACATTTTAAAGCCCTTTTCTACCCTAGAGTAACTGAGGGAACAAAAATAAGTGTTGTCAGCCTTACTAAACTAATGAATTTATACATCTTTGAACAGGCCTAAACATTTTAAAGCCCTTTTCTATCCTAGAGTAACTGAGGAAGAAAAAATAAGTGTTGTCAGCTTTACTAAACTAATGAATTTACACATCTTTGAATGTAATGTAGCTGAAACTATAGAAAAGAAGGCAAAACAGGGTAAAAACCTCAGGCAGTGCACTATGTGGCCCTAAGAGCCCTGTTGATGTTCTTTGTTTGGCCTTTGTCTCCGTGATAGGGCCTGAATCCCCAGCACCGAGTCCACCTCTGCTGTCAATGACACCACATGCTCCGTTCAGTGAAATGCAATCAGACTTGTGGTCTAACCAGAAGATCTTGGCTACGAAACATGAAATCAAACTATTTTCAAAGTGAGTTTCTTGTCTGAGTTATCATTGGTTCGAAAGGTATTGTTAGTCTTCATCCCAGTGACCTGCCAAACAAGATGCTACAATGCATGAAAACCTGTGTCCCTCAAAGGGAAGAAAAAGTGCTTCGTGGGTAAGGACAAGCATAGCCTTGCACATTTGGCATAGTCTTTCCAATAAAACAGTCAGCAAAAGGCTACAATTCAGGAAAAAATAAATACATATATATAACTTCGTGTATACAAGGTATATGCAAGTGAATTTACCCTTGTGTGTAAAATGATTGTCAGATATCCACCTAATTCTTCATTATTTTTTTCTATTAAGCAGTCATTTTTCTCATAAAAAAAATACTCACTGTGTAGTAAATCATACTGAATTTCAAAGGATATTAACAGCATTACCACAAACACAGTGAACTTTCTATTTGTATGTTTAGTTCTCATTATTGAAGCTGCTTTCTGCCTTTTAAAGTGATGTTACTAACTGGCTAATGCATAGGGTTATCACTCCATGTTCCAGAACAGATGAAGGAGGAACTGTCTCCTTTTGGTCTCCTTACAGTACCAAGTAACCCTTTTGCTTCAGTCTTACTGGTCAGTCCTGTGATTTGGGAGGATCTAAGGCTGCTTATCTATCACTAATGCAATGGTGTTAATGGTCATAGCATGCAACATGATAGTAATGTGGAATCAGAGGAAGCCAGAGATTAGTTTCAGTGCTGTCCCTGCTGATTGACGTAGACACTTTATTGCCTGGGAATGTGAAATGAATCTCTCACTCCCTTTTGGGGCTTTCCTAACATGCATTGGGTCTGGCTTTGCGGCTCTGCCTTGGCGGTGACTCTCTGTCAGGTGACTGGGGACCAGCTACCTCTGTGTGTAAGTGACCCTTGCTCACCTACGCAGGAAGCGCCTGTGGCTCCATCTCACACCCTAGCCCTTGTGGCAAGTCTCGGTATGCCAAACAAGACCATTTAGCCCAGGAACAGGGCAGTCCAGCCGCAAGAACGGTGGTGAGTGTCTCTTCCTTCCTCACGTCTGCTTGCAGTGACTCCTGCTGATGTCTGAGCTACGGTGCCCCCACCTGCATAGGTAGATGCTTAACACCCAGAAAGAGTGCTGCTATCCACAATATACATCACAGGGGTCATGCTGATCCCAAAGAAAAGATCCATAAATGCGAACATCTGCATATTGAAAGAGTTCAGCTGGATCTCACAGGTCTGAACTTGGCAAAGTTCTTCATTTCTTCAGCCACAACCTAAGGGACAGACCCGAAGCAGGATCTCCTGAGTTTTGGGCAGGCTGGAAAACATTCATCCTTAGCTTCATTTCTCAGATAGCACATCCACTGATAGAGGAATGGTTCCATAATGTCTCCAAACATCAGTCGTACATAGTCTGTCAGCCAAATGGCACCTGCTTTATGAATGGTGTTATCACATTCACCTTTCGTGATTTTCGCTATGCGAAGCTTACCTACTCAGATGGAGTGGGGGATTCTAGGTTGAATATTCGTTTATGTGGTTTTCTTGCTTGAGATTTTATTGAAGAGGGGAAAAATCACCCAACTAAGCATGTACCTATAGGCGTATATCTACCTATAGGCGTGTTCTTGTGGATGTCAGGGAGTGTGGGAGAAGGAACAAGTAACTTGTGAAGATTTGATCAGCTGGTGTGTTTAGATGCACTGCAGCAGCAGCTTTAATAAGGCATAAGTATTTGTTTTAAATGTCATTTGTATTCCTCTCAACATTTGCACTTCTATTGACTGACGTTTAATTTATTAACTTCACTAATATCTCAGTCGTGATCTGGATGTTTGCCCCTAGCTGTGTGCAATTTCTGAAGCAGATGCAATCTCACAGGTCTGACCAGAGCCGTGTAGCTGTGATGCCCAGGAGCCCAGCAAGACTTCCATGCCAGGCTGCATTCGGCCTGCGAGACCCTCTCCACCTCTGGAACACAAAACCCGTCCTTAACATAATTTTCTTTTTTAGGTTATGTAACGGAGCTATCTGATTGCAGTTCTGCTGTTCAGCACATAAATGGATTTTTAATCACCGAAATGCATCACCTTTGACACAATCTTATTTGCCACCCCGTTTACAGAGCAACTTTCATGCAGCGCTCCTTCCCTCCTGGTCTGGAGGAGCTTTTTTCGGGCTGTGCACCTGTCACCAAAGCAACTAACCACTTTTGTGAGGAGTTAAAGTGTCTTTTGCAGCCACCTACACACGGTACCTCCCATGAGGGCTGTTTGCCATCGCCATGGAAACCCCCTCCCTCTGTGGTCTCATCAAGTTTGACCTGGTATTTGCTTCATCAATCCACACAGAATATTCCCTGTGCCTCTGCCAGCTTCCAATGAAAGAAATACCTACCTTGTAGATTACATCTCATGCTGGGACCAAGGTGCTTCAATTTAATATGTGTTTGTTTAGGGGACGGAGGTAGCTTTGTGTTCTAGCAACAAAAAATGCGAGTTTGTAGCTCAGCAACACTCGCACAAGAATATTTAAAACTATGCAGGAGATGAAATATCTTATTCACATTTGTTTTTAACAGTTTAACCCTTCAAGTAGAAACAAGGAACAGAAGTGGCAGCTCAAGATTGTATATATATATTTTTTCTTTTTCTTCCTAATTTTCTTCAAAGCAAGTGAGTTTCTGGAACAGGGTAATACTACTTTTCTAAACTGTTTCTAAGAACCTGAGAATGATCCCACTGATGGATCCAAAAGCACGCTTCCAACAGCATCTCCCTCTGAGCAGAACGAGGTGTTTCTGTCTGCTGGAAATCTGGAAGAGATCAGGCATAAACCAAAATGTGAGAGGAAATTCTCTCCCTTTACCCCTGAACTCTGGGAAAACCTCAAATTCAGGCCAGATCCTCTCCATACACTAGTTAAGAGAGCATGCACGCAGGGGAGAGCTTGTATCATATCCATTTCATCTAGAATTTCAAAAAAGATGAAAATGAAGACTCATCTCTACTTTTGGCAAGGTTTTACACTTTTTAGTAGCACCAGCTCAATTAGCTATGTACAGTATCAGCTTATGTGCAAAATGTGGTGGCTATAGTCACATCAGATATTCAAGTCAAATGAATTTATGAAAATTTCACACAGGTCTGTCTTCTCTTTTTTCCTTCTATATTGCTTGGTTTTATGTGAAAGACAGATGGGAAAACACAAGGAAACTGAGGCAGTATTGGTCATAGACCCTTTTTAATATGCACTGCTTTCTCCTTGTGAAAATATCTTTACAACCTAATCACATCACTTCTCAATCTCTCTTTTTGTCACAAATTAACAGATTTAACTACTCATGGAAAAGGACTTTTTCCCAAGTCTGCAAACATTTCTGTGCTTCTTCTCTTTTCTTCTGCTGAATTTTCAGGATCAATTTTAGCTTTTCACCCTAAGGGTCCTTGGCCCTAGAGTTTTGTTCTGCATCCTGTTGCAGTTCGATAAATCTAAGGCACAACATTCACATTTTTCCCATTTTGTTCCTGGGAAGAAAAGCTTCATTGATAATGATGGGTGGAATCACAGGGCATTGCTTTCATTTGAAGTTATTGTGCTGATCTTCACTATTTACCCAATGTGAATTAATCTTTCAGGAGACCTTTTCATTCAGTGCTCTTCAAGACAATTTGTATTCACTTATTGCAATTGCATCTCAACAACTTGTGCGCATTGAGGAAGAGATGCAAATTCTTAGCAAGACGTTTTAGGAATCCTGTTCCACTGCTGTGTTGAATAGTTTCCCACCCCATGTTGAGCAAAACTTTCTCATGTAAATACCCACACACATGAGTTTATTATCCATTTTCTGCAGGCATTTTCTCTCACACTGAAATGATCACACAAGTGATGAACAAAATGGATGGGACTCTAGCCAAAGCCATGTCTCTCTAATTCCAGTGGGTAGTCAGAGAAATGCTTGGCAATATTCACCCTGCACTATTTTTAATATGGTGTTTACATGTGTAATGACCATGTGCACATAATAGCTGTCCCCCTCCCTGCCTCACCCAGCACTTTCCAGTATTGCTCACTATAACATAAAGCAGACATGCCTTATGGCCATTCCCAACTTTGGGATGGCATAATCCAGGGAAAGCACCATGGCCATTACTCATGCAAACATCATAACTATCAAGAAGATTATTTTAATAGATTCTTCACAGATATTTTGTCCTATTTGCCTCACTCCCCACCCCAGAGATCCAGCCAGAACAGGGCTGTGATAGAGCCTGACCAGGTCACGATGCCAGGTAAGGAGGGACACCAAGAGGGAGCACAAACTACAGTTCTGAGCTTTGCATACTGTCCAGAAAAACAAGACATCCCTTGAACGCAGCTTGAATCCTGGCATGTGACTTTTTTGTGAGATAAAACAGCCAAGCACCAACAGTGAGCATGCCTGGGGTAGACCGAACCCTAACACAGGGGGCCGGAGGGTTCCTGCTCTTCTTTGTTCAAAACCTCTGTTGATTTTTGACCTCCTTGAGCCAGAGACAAGCAATCAGTGGCAGCCTTCAGCAGCGCTGGGAGGAGCAGATAGGGTTGACCTCCCCTGGCAAACGTTTTCAGTTCTGGGGTAGTCTTTTCTAATGGGCTCCTGTGGTAATCCTGCAGATGCAGCAGCAAGCAGTGTATCCAGGCAGGAGGTTTCAAAATGAACACAAAGCAGGTTGCCCTTAACTGCAAAGCAGAAAATTATACACAAGTGACAATCAAAACCATGGGGTCCTGTGCAGAATAAAGCTTTTACTGAAATGAAGTCATCACACAATGAAAAACAGGAGTTTGCTTTGCTAAGGATGTCTGCAGCACCAATATTTTCCAAAACTGTAGCTCCAAGTTTTGCTGGGATTGTTACTTGTTCAGTTGTGGTCAGTCCAAGAAATCAGTACTGTGTATCTTGACAGAACCATGTTCTGTGCTTACTTCTTAAGCAGGTCTCCTGGCATCCAGCGTGGCGGCAAGCACACAAAGAGGAGCCACTTGGATCCCCAGGGCAGCAGGGGTGGCATAATATCCATCCTGCTGCAATGTGGAGAGGTAGCCCACCAGAAAAAGGCAGAATCCGCCTTTATTTTGGGTATTACCAACAGGACTGAAGAGGCTGAGTGTCTGCTCAGCTGAGCTGCAGAGATGAGAGAGGCAGCTGGGGCCGTGCACCATTCCCCAGGCACATCGCAGTGAGACTGTGAGCATGAGACCTCTGAACTACATGTGCTCTGTACCAACCCTGCATGGTACTTGCAGACCATAATCATCCCATCAAAAATATCAACAGTCATCCGTCTTCTCTCCTTGGAAGATATGCCCTTTTCTATAACCCAAGCTGCTACCCATGTAGTAACGAACACACGGCACTGCAGTACTGCATTATTCTGTAATAAGCTAAGCAGTTAAAACTCCAATGAGGTTTGTTTTCTGATGATTTTTGCCCTTCTTTATTTTTAACCTGCACTCTATTCCCCAAGCACCAAGGCTCAAAGTGAGTAGGAGTTGGTGAGAATTGACAGCCAACATTTCTGTTTGTTTTTCCCACTAGAGGGGAAATGTCCCAGCCATTCTGCTGAATTAAAAGTTGTTCTAATGTTTCTTGCTGAACAGGAATAATTTGATAAAAAGAGGAAGGAGTCTGGTAGAAAAAAGAAACACCAAACAACCCCCCTTTGCAGTAGGGGAGTTTCTTTGTTATCTTTTTGTGCAGTGCCTGGCTGCATGGACCACTAGCCCGTAATCACTGCAGCAATGTTCAGCAGCAGCAGTAGTAATAGCACACGGCAAGGGAGGAGAGGAAACAAATGAACTGCTGAAGTGACCATACTCATTCTGTTTGCCATGGCACTACAGGGATGCTCTTTTACACCTGTTGGTCATGGTCATGTGTTTATAATGTGATTGCTCTGGAATTTAATTCCTTTAGGGAATGAATTCCATTTTCCATAACAGATTCAGCCCCTGTAAAGTGTGATGCTCATCTACAGTGCTCTATAAATAATAGCTTTCTGAGTGACCGGTTATGCCGCACACAGCCCTATTTTATCACCAGATGGCTGATGGGGAAGATGGTCCTATTTTTATCTGTTCTGCGCCACCCATAAAAAACTTGTTGTTTACTCCATACTCGTCTTTCTGAGTAGTTCTTCACAAAAGGAGACAATCTGCAAATGGGATTGTTCATGTAACCATTGTTACTGCAGGGAAACAGAGGATTTCATAATATTTCTGGAAGCAAATGGAAATAAAGATGGCACAGGAATTATTTTCTCTCAAACCGTTGTTCATGAATGCCACCAATGAATTGTCTAACTAGAACAAAGCCTAAATTGTCAAGTACCAGCATATATTGCTGACCTGGGATTTTGTAGAAATTTTAATAGACAACTTCTGCTGTTTTGTCACTAAAGTTATTCAGGAACATTTTGATATGGCCTAACCTGTTATTATCCTCCTAGGGCCAGGTACAGGAAATGAAAATGGCAATTACCTGCTATTTAATTACACCGTCTATTAGTTAAGCTTCTTTTTCCCATGCACAAAAAGACCTCACACAAAATGAACCCCTACTCTAAACCTCAGTGGAAGTGTGAAAGTGGCCAGCAGCTCAATTAGCTCCATTCTGACATTGCAGGCGGACTCCACCGAACAACCTCAAGTGGTGCTACCTGCTCCTCGGCAATGCAAAGTTCTTCCCTCCTGTTATCAGATTGTCGCTAGACTCTCCGTGCAGGCAGAGCTCGACCTCCTCTGCTGTGCTTCAAGCAGAGCCAACATGAGGCAGGTTGACAGACCTCGGACATTTTACCTTAGTAAGAAAGTCACTAGTAGAAGTATCTTTGTGCAGGAGGGTTTCTGCTCGGGCAGCAGTAGAATTTGTACCTGAGTTCTTCAGTGTTTCACATCAGAACCCCCCTATTTTTTTCTCAAATATACAAATAGCCTTAGGAAAAAGCAGTGACTCAAAGGGCAGCATTCTTCCCCCTAGAACTTTAAAATAATAATGAGACTGCATTTTTGTGGGCAAAGAAAAAGAGCTGCCTTAATGCAAAAAACATGGAAGAAGAGCTTGAGTCAGGAGACTGGGCCCCTTCTTTGATGTGCTGCACTCAGGAGGGGCAAGGAGAGCACGGCAGCTTCTCATGTTACCTGGCTCCAGTGCTACTGAAGGTTGCCAAATAGTATGAAAAGAGTGGGAAGTTGGGAAAAACACAATTTGAGAAGCCTTCTGCCTGGAAGAAGTCCATAACTTTGTGACTTAGTAACTAACTTCTTTGTCTTACCAAAGCCACAAAATCAACTCAGAGTGAACCAAAGAATCCTAACCCTAAATCTTTGCTCAATTAAACTAGAGTCTCAACAGCATCTTCATTACATATTTATATTCACATTCCCTGACTTAAGCCACCTATAAAGGAAGGTACATTGTCTTAATCTTCTGGGAAAAGGAGAGGCAGGAAGAAGACTTAGCAATTATCTAAGAAAACATTGTGGTGTGAGTTGTTAGGGGCTTTGGTTTTGTTACTGTGACCCACACAGCGCAATAGGTTAATGTGCACCTCGGTGTACATCTCATTTCAAAGCAATGTTTCTAGTGCCAAAACAGGCACTGTCAATGCAGTGTGGTCATAACTTTTTAAGAGATGATTCTTTGCTTGTTGCACTAAAACTTGTGAAAGAAAATGATGGCTTTGCTCTTCAAGAGATGCTCATACAGAACTGGACTTTGATCTCACTTCTATGGGTTTTACTATGAAAAGTAATCTACTAAAGGGACCACTTATAAAAAAGGCAGAATTGTGCTTTTTGTTTAGATGGCGGCAAGACATCCTTTGCATTAAAAGGGAAGTATCATTTACAGCCCAATGAAAGTATCTCTACATATCCCTTCAAAGCAAAAGCAATTATATGAAAAATTTACTTTGCTGAAGATGAAGTCTCAAAAGGTTTTCTTAGCTAATAAAGCTTATAAACAAAACAGATTTGAAAGGAACATCCTGTTAACCACTGTAGCACAGCTAGCTGAAACAGACTGCTTCCTCCCCCTATGTTTTCTCTTGTGTCAGATCAAGCATTTCACAATTTAAAATATAATTAAAATTTAGAGTACTCAGGGTGGAATAATTATAATTAATTATTGTGAAAATGGGCGTGGAAAAGCCTTATGACCTGTTCTTAATAATCTGACTCACTCTACACTGCAGTACCTGCAATACTTAATTTGTGAAACCAGTGTAATTGTATTTGTAATATACACTATCATGATGATGTGATGAAAACAAGCAGATTGCTAGCATGCCAAACGAGGAATTGGCGGCATGCTCCATGCATGCTGGCCAGCCTTCTGTCCTGCCTACAACTAAATTGCCAGCAAAGCAAAATAGCTAAGCTTTTGCTTAGCAGGGACAACACTCTGATCTCACCCTCAAAATAGAGAATTTCCTGCTAACAGGCCAAATTAACTGCTCTTACTCAGCACCTTGCTGAGAGCAACAGGAAGAAAACAAGCAGGAAGAGGTCAGGGAGAAGGGGAGAGCTGGAGTCTCTCAGCCCATGCAGCCGACTGCCCGTTGGGATGTGAACACCCTTCAGGGGTCCCTGTAACACCAAAGTATTTTGGTGTTCCTATCAAAGCAGGAAGGTTTCAACAGGATTTTCCTTCCTCAGCCGTGGTAGTTAAAAAAGCAGGTATTTCAGTGTGGCTCCCATGGGCGCAGCTCCTTCCCCTTGACACCCTAGGCTGATTCATTAAGATACATAAAAGGATTGCATTGATGCACCGAGGGGACAAGGAATGAACAAGTTTTGAATATTCCCTGCCCTTTGCATACCAAACACCTATGCAAATCTGTCCTGAGAATAGTAAGGGGGCTGAATCACCATGCTACACTGGGTTTTGATCTCTTATCACTTTGACGCTAGTAGCAACACTGGCTCTAGTGAGGTTATTCCTGATAATGTTGATGCAGGAGCATCAACAGGATCCCAAGTCAGAGCCATGCAATTTCAACCCAGCCTTCCAAAAGGCACAGGATGGAGCTGGACGCTTTGCTGAGAGCGGTGTAGCGCAGCCCACAAGATCCTGGTTCAAGCTGGACAGAAATTGGACTCAAACATGTAGTAAAGAACACGTAGTATTTTACTTAAACATTGATGTTTACTTACACATTGATTATGTAATGCCTTTGCATTGATCCAATTATAGTCAAATGACCATACTTTTGCAGGTATATAGTGACTAATTTTAAATTTATCTGTAGCCCATGACACAGCCTCTGCTTTGCGAGATGGTGCTGCTTAGTACAAGTGAAGCAGCAGCGTTAGATCTTACCTTCACTGAAACATTCACCCCTGAGCATTTTGCTTGCATAGTTATTTATGGAATGACTCATGAAAAACAAATAAGCAGGGAAGGGAATTCAGTGCTTTCCGTTTTCCTGTGACTGAGTCAGGTATCCGCAGAGCTGGACGCCCAGTGGCCCAGCTTGCTCCTGCCCTGCGACACCCAGGGGAGCCAGAGTGCCCCACAGCTCCTTCATCGCATGGATGGATGCCCCAACAGCAGCTCAGTGTTAGCCCTGGGCCCCTGCAAATACTAACTGCCTGCTGGCAAACTCAGCAGGGCCAGGACTCATGCCCAAACGTGGGCACACATTTGTCTGGACGGTGAAAGCACTCTAGGCTTGGCTGGGGTCAGTATGGCCAGGAGCCACTTGGGATGGGACCACCTTGTCCAGGAAGACTGGAGGTGTGGATTGCACCTCCAAGTGTCCCTTTTAGACATAATCTCCATGTACCTCTGGCTAAACCTGCGCAGAGAACTGGGGTGCTCGTTATTACCCAGTGCTTTCCACCTTCGGTGCTCTGGTTGATGAGCACTACAAACGGCTACAGAAATGTTAGGTGTTACAGGCACACACCTCCCTTCTGATATCTCCCAGGCTCGGGACTGGGGAGCTGGGACACTGAGACGATTCCTAACATCGCAGCCAAGGTTTTCACTAGTGATGCCGGTGGCTGCGCGCCGTGTGCTGTGACCCAGCAGGCAGCTGGCGCAGCCCTCACCCTGCACGTGGTGCCACAGGCCAGCCTGCACCGTGGGGCAGGACGTGGTGACAGTTCTTCGCAGCTGCAACGTGTGCCACGAATTACCCAGGAACCCACATTTCTCACAGCACTCATCTGTAGCACTAGCTGACTGCATCCCAAAGGTATGCATCATTAAAATAATCTACTCTGTGTATCTTTAGCTAACTAGATAGATGGTGGGAGTCAGTGTGATGGCATTGCTAAACTACAGCGTCATTATCTCTTGCACCGTGAGCAGTTAACGTATCGCTCTACAGTCCTGGACTTTGCTTTGAGGAAATTCTGCTCTTGACACATATTGTTTGCACATGCAATAAGGAAATAGTATCACATTTTTTTTCTCTTCTTTTTCTTTTCTTAGCAGCCCGTAGTAGCTTAACAAAGTTATTTGATGTAAAACTTCCAGAACTTTCAGTCAGATCTTCTTGGGGTGTGTAGATCTGAATTGTGCCACATGTTTAGTACTCAATTACTGGGATAGTAACACAGTTACTTGCTGCCTAAACAATGGCAATGAAAAAAAAAACTATGAAATATGCATAGTTGTATGAATGGCCATCTTACGTCATTCCTGGAGAAGAGCAGAGGAGAGAGAAGAATGATATCAGAAGGGAGGCAGGCCAGCAATCCTGTGCAAAAAGGGGCAGTGGAAAAAATCTGGGCACCAGGGAAGATCATTAAAAAATTCAGTTATTTGATGAGAATGGATTCTGGATCTGCTAGAGGATCTTAAAGAGGCATTGAACATACTTCCAAAGGACCCTGTCAATATGCACTGCCTTCCCTTTATGACTGGAAATCATTGCAGCGAGGTCTGCAAAAGCCTCCCACATGCAGTGGAGAGATGTTTGGGCCGGTAGGGGTGCATCCGGATCTCCTCTGCCCAGGGGATGTGTTGCAGAAATCTGTGAAATACTTCAGTGGCAGCTTACATCAGTATCCACACACTCCTGTTTGCATCAGGAAAGGTATTATATGCACAGCCTGATTGCCTACATCAGGCAGAAATGTGCCTCCTAAACTGGATGTTCCTGCATGTTGTTTATTTGGAAGAAAAACATGCTAATACACTCCTTTTCTTCACTGCTGTCATGCACACAGAGGCATTGTTTGCTAATTGTAAATTGCTTTTAAACTCTTAAACACAGGACACCAGATTTAGGTAGAAGTGCTGTTTCTTTAATGCAGCATTTGTTTAAAAACAAACAAACAAACAAAAGACAAAGCAAAGCAAAACAATTACAGGAGTCTGGCAAGTAAATATCACAAAAACAAAAACAGAGCCAAAATTGTACTTTTAATTTCCAGAGCTCAGGTTTCTTTGTGAAGTTGCATCGGGGGAACTGCCTCTTTTTTTTTGCAAAAAGGGAAACAAAGCACTCAGATCCACTCAAGAGTCAATGACAAAATTACGAAAAACTTCCAGGTTTCTTGTCTCTGCAGCCTGTGCACAACCCCTAGAAAAGATCTGGAATGTGGATTTCATTTTGAGACAGGCTGTCTCCTCAGCATCTTGGATACTATGCAATGTAACCCTTGTGTCCCACATGCTCAAAACCTCTCCATGCTTACTGAAAGCAAAGGAAACCAAACTAGACCCTCAAATCCATCACCAAAAATCCAAGACTGGGGAAGCACAGCTGACATATCCTGCAAATCTGTGCCAGGATCCTAGTTACTACCAAGACAAAACTGTTTTTTCCAGCTTATATCTCAAGCTAGCAGAAATGCTGTGCAAATCACTGCACTTTTTAGCAACAGGCGCAAAAACTAATGATAACAACACTAGGCACTGAGGCCTTGAGAAACGATTTCAGCCTTGAATGCAAATTTTGCTCCCTCACCAAAATATCTGAAGCCCAAATCTTTTATCACCCTCTTCAGGTAAGCACAGAGGGCCAGACTGCTTTGGGGGGATTAGTAAAACAAGCACTCTGCTGCTTTGCCTGTTTCCCACACAATTCTCACACATGGGACTGCTTGTCTCACAAATTCAATAGCAGCTAAAGGACAAGTGGCCCCCAGTCTCCCCTGTACCCGCCTGATGCTGGCCCAGGATGAAGTGGGACAAGCTGTTGGCTCTGTACAAAATAAAGGGCAGATACATTAATTTGTGGGGGGAGGAACTGGACCTTTATATTGGCATTGGGAGTGATGGGTTTCTTTGTTTTGGGCCAGGAATCCCATGACCCGATGTTTTTCCTGGAAGAGCATCATCACCTTGTGTGGGTTGTTCAGGGACTCAGCCAGCAGCTGTGCAGGGCTGGGAATGACAACTAATAGGGTGGCCCAAAATGGAGCAAGGAGGATGAAGTTGGCACCGTGCAGAGCAGCGCACGTCTCCCCGTCCGTTCGGAGGCGGCTGGAGGAGCTGCACGAGACGGCCACGGCTTCGCTCCCCGACGCTGCCGTGGGGAGATTTGCACCTCTGACGCCTGCACCAGGCGGTGGCAGCAGCACCCACCACATCGCGGCGCAGAGATGCACCCAAACCCCAGCCGTGCCCCAAAGGAGCAGCCAAGGAGCAAGTAGGAACATCTGGGGACTGAGGTCACCGATTTAATCTCAAGGGAAGGGCTGAGCTTATTGTGCAGGCAGCGCCTTTAATTCCTCATGGCTAGGAGGAGCAAGTGGTTCCTCACAGCCTTGGCTTGGGCTTTCCCCTTTTTTCACCTACGGAAATAGCGATAACCACAGTACACGCATGACTCAGCTACCAGAGCTTCGGGAAGGAAGCAACAATCTCAGGAGCTTCCCACCGAAACAGGAGTCCCAGCAGTGCCGAGCCAAGGTTCTGTTGCTGGGCCGGACCCTCCTGCATCTAACACCGTGTGCGTGGCCAAGAGCTGCACGCAGGGACTCGCTCCTGTGCATTCTTCTACAGGCGACAAGCACAGACCATGACGTTCATTTATCTCTGTAGCTTTTGAGCTTCACCATGGAGCTCCTGATTCTCCTTACTCAGTATTTTTGGTCTGCTCTGGTTTTAAGTCTTCTGAAAGACTTAAACATTTACATGTGATTTTTTTAAAAAATGTGTATTTCTCTGGTTGTTTTCTTGATAGCTGCCATGAGGATATATGGCATGAGCTCTCTGGCTGTGGCAATTTTTAATTTCTTATGAGACGCTTGTGATCTTGAAAATGAAAAATTAGATGAATTGCTTGGCCACTCCAAGAAAGCAGAACAGCACTCGTGGGATTTGCCACTGGCTAGCACAGACACGGCCCCATCAGGCTGAATGACTCATTGGATAATCCTCAAAACACAGCAGCAGTAGCGCTTGCCGGGAGCTGCAAAGTGCCCAACACTGCCTTCTCTACCGGGTGGATTTTCAGTTCCTAATTATAACCTCATTAGCTAAGAAGAGCAAGTAATACTTAGACACGGTGTTTACAGCTCCCAGAATCAGCAGGGGTTTTGCAGAGCTGGAGTCGAGGCAATGCTGATGTGCAGTCCTCCTAAAGCATCAGTTAGAGGCCCATCATAATCATTTCTTGGTGTTGGACTCCTCGTGTGCCTGGTAGTGACTCAGCACATAGCTAGCAGCAGCTTTAGACACAGACAGCTACTTTTAGGTTATAACGTGAACACAGGAGGGTCGTCCTACACAATAATCACACTCCTCCCAATAGCTTCTTAGACATGTCCAATAACTTCTTTTGTTTTTTTCCTAGCAAACATCTGTTTCTGGCAGCAGGTTTCTTTGCAGCTTTGCTGCAGCACCAGTTAGCAGCTCCTTCTCATTTGTTTTACTGCTCCTTCATTAAGACTGACACATAATCAATGCTGTTGATAGGAGGCAACAGCAGGGTGGCAGGACTGCTGCCCTAAACTCAGACGTTGCGCCACGCTGAGTTCTCCTTTCCTTTTTCCTTTACGTGCAAGAGCACATCCCGCTCCAAGCCTGGCTATGGAGCTGCAAACTTGGTGCAACTTCTGCCATCAGTGCATTTCACTGCAAGGCGGACGACCTGGTGGGATTTACCAAAATTCTTCATGCCCGTCTTCCTAGGCTGTTTGCAGGGAAACCCTGGCAGGATCCTGCCTGGAGCCTGTCCTCAAGCCCTGGCTGTCAGGAAGAGCACAATCCCCACTACCCCTTTGGCACTGAGGGCTGCAAGGATGGACATAGTGCAGATGAAGAATGCTTTTCACACACCAAGAACGCTAGGGAAATTTCAGCTTTCTCCTTGGTCTCAGGGCACAGAAAGTGTCCTCCTCCTGTTCGTATCCCCCTCCTGTATCAGGGATACAGAAAGAACCCCCTTCCACCACTCTTGGGCTCTGCTTTTCCGGCAAGGCAGATCCAGGGCTGTGACTATGCAAACTCAGCCTGGCTAAGCTGGCAGCAGGAGCTCTTGGAGCCTGTGATGCTGCAGCTATAAATCCAGCTGCACTTGTAGCTAAGCGCATTTGGAGCTCTCTCCTTGTTTGGAGTTGTTCTTCATGGTGTGGGTGTTGTTCTGCTCTTGCAAAGATGTTATTTTGTTTCCCAGGACTCAGGGAAACCCTAAGGATTACTAAAACCCTAACATTTTCCTCAGTGCATTGTGTTGCCACCAGTCACTCGGACTTTGACAGATGTTCACTGGCAAATCTTATACTACTCCATCCTGCTCTATGATCATTGCCATAAGCAATTGGAGACACCTTGAAGTCTCTCATTAGTTGGCTTTAGGCTACAGCTTCTCAGTGCTTTGTCAGGGTAGACCTTGCTAGCTAGCAGTCAGCAGTTGGCTGAGGACTGAATTGTCCTTAATTTTTTGCAATGTGCAATGCGAGTGTTGAGGTCCCTCAGAGGCTGAGCACAATTCAAGACAGCTAATAACATCTAGCATCCTGCAGACTGTTGGGATGGGGCTGGGTCTGCTCCCAGGTGCACTTGAAAGGCACAGGGCAAGTCTGGCTGTCCCACATCCCTCTGGTGGCATTTCTTGCAGCTTGTATGCCAGAGCTTTGGCCTAATCTTAGAAATGCTCAATGGAAGAGGACATCTACAAGACAGACCAAGTCATTCCCCAGCACATCAATAAGATTTACCCCCTCAGTCTTACTCCTGTGGCTTATGCCTGTAAGGAGCATTTTGCTGGAACACATGGGACTGCAAGTTGTGTGGAGATGACACCACCACATGCCCATGTGTGCAGACATTCGAATGCCACTGGGAATGTGTTCAGGCACGTGAATGGCCCCAGTAGAAAAGGACACTAGCGTCCAAGGCTCCTGGAACTCCTACAGGCATCTAGATGCGCTGCTCCTTACTGGTAACTGGGGTAACTGGGCATCCAAGCACCCACACAGACACAGATCGCCAGCATAAGGTCACTGCTGCAGTGGTGGCAGCCAACAGCAACTTTCTCAGAGACATCCTAAGTGCAACTTTGCAACCTTTTTTTTTTTTTAAAGTGGAGCTGAATTGCATCACCAATGCTGTCTCTTGGTCTAAAAGCCAAACTCCAGGCTCTGTGGGGTTGCTTGCAGTCTTTCCAGCTTTGCAGAGTGATGCTTTGAGACCCACTCAACTCGCTTGATAAAATGTGTCAGTACTGGCCTATTTAATGGCAATCTGATCCTGCTGTTAGTGCCCAGTGCCAAGGCTGGTCTGCAACAGGCAAAGCCCCAAGGAGCCGCAGCATCAGCCCAGAGCACACAGGGCTGCAGAGAACCAGGAAACCTCCTCCTGGGAAATTGGGTTGCTAGTGGTGGGACACAGCCTCCTGGGGCAGCCTCCCCCACAGCGTCCCTCCTCCCCGGGGAGAGCCTGAATCTCCCCGTTTTTCCTCTGTGATTCTTGTCTTGGTTCCCTTCTCCCATGCTGGTTTTTGCAACTGGAGCTGCCTGGCGCTGCCTGACACCAGCCAGCACTGCAAAATCCAATGTTACCAGCATTCCCTGGGTGACTTTGCGCTGGCTCCACTTCACAGACACATCAGAGAAAAGGAAGTAGATAAGAAGTGCAGCAGCAGAGTGGTCTTAGGAAAAGAAAGTTGAACAAACAGGAAAACTATAGCCCTTAAAGAGCCAACTTTAGGAAGATTTCTGTGGTAGATCAAATAAAAATTGTAAAAGCAAGGTGTATTTGATATGTCAAAGTTAGGGTGACTGTCTTCGTCATTCCACATTTAATGGTATCCCCTACATGTTACAGGCACAGGGGCCAATGAATTTAGCAAAATCTGCCCCAACCTGCCAAATGCCTACTTGGAGCTATCTGTAATAAATGCAAAATTAAAGAAACTCCATTAAGGCGTAATGGAAGCTCTCCATGGGCATGAGGGAAACAAACCCCACTAATAACGTTGTTTGCTGGGTAAACGCCAGGGCGCAAGGCTGTCCCATGGGGAGAGGGCACAAGGAACCCTCCAAAGCCTGTGGGGGCTCCTTGTGAGGGCTGGCCCCATCAGACCCTCAGGCCTTGAGGTGAGAGCCGCCAGCTCTCTGTGGGCAGCCTGTTTGGGAGGTTCAGTCATGCGTCGCACCACAGCAGGTAACGTGGAGCCACGTCCTGTGGCTGCTGCTCTGGGGGGCTGAGAAAAAGCCCTCCTCGCTTTGCAGCATCCAGCTGTGGGACAGATGACCTGTCCACACTCTCTGGTCTCTCCATCCATCCCCTGTTGTTTCAATCAAACAAATCCAGCACAAGCTCAAGTGGGCCCACCTCATGCTCCTATTATTTACATGTCTCTGACTCCTTCTGCACATCCCAGTCCGCCCAAGTTGTAATCCACCCATGAACAACCTTTGTCACATATGGAGCTTTACTTTCTTCTTGTTTGGCATGAAGTTGGCAACACTCTGCTGTCTGAAAGGCAAATGTTGATTCACAGCCCTTCCCACCTCCACATCCTGAAAGCAGGCTGCCCTCCCTGGGAATGACACTCTGCAAACAAGCCACGCAGGACTAGGGAAGAGTCATCTGTCCTCCTGAACTGACATCTTCTCAGTAGCATTAAGGCACCTGATATTTTAGAAAAATGAGTGTTTTTATCAGCAACTGAAGTTGTCCTGGTTTCACCTTCAATGCTGCATCAGTACACAGACCTACTGAGATGCAAAATCATCAGAAATCCAGAAGTTACATTGCAATTAACTTATAATATCTCGGGTCATGGCTTTCCCAGTCTGTGCAGCATTGGAGCTGCAAACTCCAGGTCCTTTCCTCTGCCCATCCCTGGTCTTATGTCTCCCACACACCCTGCAGCACTTGCTTTGGGGACAACTGGAGACATTGACCAGGTGCTAAGGTGGAAAGTTCCTTCTGGATCTGGATGTGGGAACCAGTGAGAAGATATATAAATGTCACTGCCAGGTGAGAGAAAAACAGGCTAATTCATACTGGTTCCTGTTATCACATCCAATATCCTGTTCCATCAGCCCCACAGCATCCATGAGGCCAAAACTTTGACCCTGCCCACCAGGCTGCTATCAAGCCCTTGGAGACTCTGAATTTCTAGACTGCCCAAGGTTGGTTTATTTCGCAAATTTTGTTCCCAGAAGCTCCTGGTGCTCACTCAGTGCTTAGCTGCTCTCTGCGATGCAGATGTTGGCAGGAACAGTCGAGGAGAGCTGTTTACCTCTTCAGCTTCACTCTTCCTCTGGAGAGGTGCTATATGGAAACCAGGCTGTTTCCCTGACCGATGCTAAGAGATTTGAGTGAACTGCTGTGGCGGCCTTTTGGGCTGCCCGACCAACCATTCCAGAAGGCTGTTGGGAAGGCTGGTGCTTTACTTCATTTTTATATTTATAAATTATTACCTGTACTTATTTTTCAGCATGTGAGGAGCCGCATCTGCCCCAAAACTGAGTCCTCCTGGGATCACACTTGGAAAGCAGCTGTTGAACCCTGGGTCTCCCTGGCCTCTTACGGCTGTGAGACAGTAATTAAATGCGGCAGGAGGGGAGTTGTCCAAGGCGCTCAGGTTGTATCTGGTCCTTGTACTGCTTAGGAATTGCACGTAGTTCTGTGGGAGCTGGTGTGCCTCAGAAAGAGATTTCTCTTCCAAATAACTGTGCATGATCTGATTTGCAAGCCAGCCCTGTGGTGACTCATTAGCAGGTAAATCTTTGAAATGCAGGGAAAGAAAAGCCCTCTGGCTCATTTCCACAGGCTCTGCACAGTCACCAAATAAACATGAAGTCTGCACTAGTGTCTGGCTGCTGAATCCCACATCAGAGGCGCCGACGGGAGCTCCGTGTGAGAGGAATCCTGTGAAAGCAGCAGGGATTTCAGCTTTTGAGTCCTCTTTCCCATTCTTTGCCGTTTCTCTCCAAGCTGCCGGGTGTACTGAGACAACCTGCAGATTGAAAGCATGAAAAGATTCACCTTCGGGGTGCAGCAAAATGCTGTGGCTGGGATTGCGCGGCAACACTTGCCGTGCATCAGGGATACCCTGCGGGGAGTGAACCACTTCCGCAGCCTCCCTGCTCCTGGCAGCAGCGCCTGGATGCTCAGGAAGCCCCAGCAGTGCCGGGGAGCCCGGAGTCCCCGTGGCTACAGGAGCCAGCACTGCAGTCAGCCCTGGTACAGCTCGCCTTTGATTTTCAGAGTACGGTCTGGTGGCAACAGCATTGAAGTTTGCTCCAGTAACACCTCTGAGAGGAAAAATCTTGCCTAGAAACTGTTTTGCAGGAGCCGGAATGCACACTCTCTTTTTAGGCATCCTTAGTTTTGCGTGGTTGATGGATGTGGCACCTCACCAGGGAATAGGCTGCCACAGGAGGCCGTTTTCGGGGCCTCTGGCAGCAGTGTGGCCAGAGGGATGGCAGCACCAGGATTGGGGCTGCTGCAGGGACATCGTGCCCCTCACCTCCCGTGCCCACTTTCAGCCACCCCTGCACTGAGCTGGGCAGAAAATAAATGAGCAGAACCATGGCCTTCCCCTGCACTCGCTCACGTGTTTTAGGCAAGGGATGGCCATGGGGCCAGAGCTCTCCGAGGTGCCAGGGGGCACAAACCCCATCTCTTGGCACAGCAGCAAAGTGCCCAATGAGGGAGATGTGTAACAGGATGTTATTTGAACCACACTCTGCTCTTCCAAATGCTTGCTAGAATTAGAGGGCTTCAAATCATGTTGTTTCAGTACAAAATGAATGGTATTAAGCATTTAAAATGCTTATAAACCATAGACTTTGATACTGTGGGCCTAATTTAATGTCAGTCTTTAGTACTGTGTTGTGTTAACTACAGTGCAAGGAACAGCAAGAGAGATAACAAGTGTCCCTTTTTTCAGGTTCTTTTTTCCTTTATACTATTAAGTCGCTGTTTATGTTCTATTTCTGAGTCTTACAGAACAAGACACTTTCTTTTCTATTTAAAAGAGAGTTATAGGAGTGCTTTTATCTTCAAATTCTTTTTTCTCAGTTTAGAAATGCATCAGCACAAAAAACACGCAGGAGTCCTTTTGTGTGCAGTACAGACCTCTCTCATTCAAAAGCAAAGTTGGTGCTCTACTTTATAACACATACATCCATCAGATCCCTTATCACACTAGTTGCATAATAACTTTTACCCATAAAAACAGTTTCAATAAGCAATAAAAACACCAAAAATATTTACCCTTTCCTAAATTTGTTTCTTTTTTTTTCTGGAAAACATTCCCTCCCCCACCTCTCCCACCCAGCCTTCAAAAACTTTCCATATCCAGGCAGGTAGCAGTTCACTTGCAGCCCCTACCCTTGGTTATTTATGCACAGTGACACCTGCCCAGGATGCACATGAGGTCTTCAGCACCAACACCCCCAAAGCAGCCCCCTTCTTGAAGCCACACAGGTATTTCTGCTGGTCGCCCTTTCAGAGCATCCTCTGCTGCTGCCAGTTGCTGCATACCTGGCTCTCACGCTCACTGCCACGGCACACGTAGCTCTGCAGCTTTGTTAGAATCAGCCTTAGTTGTCCCCTGCATGCTTTGAGAGAGGACTCTCCTTCTCTGAGAGCAGGAATTCAAGGTACCCTCTTCTCCCATGAAAGTTAGCAGGGAATGGAGAATGGCAGGAGTCCCTCCAAGGAACTCCACAATACATGGCACGGGAATAACTTCCCCCCTTGTCTTGGAGTTATTTTGTAAGATTTTAGTGTAACAGAAGGTATTGCAATGGAAGTCATGCCTTCTGCAGAAAAGGCTGGGAAAGTGCCTCTCGTTGCCATGGCTACTGCAGCAGAAAGCGGTGCCGAAGCGATGCTGCTCTCCGATGCTGCTGCAAGGCGGCGGAGGGCACTGCCACCACCGAGGGTCTCGCAGCGGGCCCCGGGCTGGGGACTGGGCAGTGCGAGGCTGGGCTCAGGGCACCTCTGAGGCTGGACAGGACTGGGAGCTTCATCAAGGCATGTTCTCCTCTTAACAAGGAAACCTGGAGGGCAAGTGAGACTGAACAATGCAGATCTCTCCTGCTTCCTCCTCTCCAGATTAAATCTGGCTGCGTATGTTTTACAGGTGACCTTGACAAGCTGATCAAGAGTGCTTTTATTTCCTCTGTCCATAAGTGTCAGTAGGTATTATGTGGCATATTGAGAGAAAACAATAAACATAAAGCAGTAGATAAAAAGCCATGGGTGCAGCGTAACTAGTGACATCCTTTCTGTTGCCACGGACGTAAATCTTGAGCCATTAAGCTCTTTGATAGCTATCATCATTGCACGAGCACTGCTGAATCACCTCTCCTGTTACTTTTCAATAAGGACGATTGCGTGCCTTCACTTCACGTCCCTCATACTGAGACTGCAGCGTGCAAGGAATGAAATCAGACTACATTCAATGTGCTTCCAGAAAATGAAGAGCTCAGCTCAGAGCCCTGAACATCAGAAACTTCTTTTCACCCCCATGCGAACAACTGTTGTTTTTCTTTTCTCTCTCTCTCTCTCTCTCTCTTTTTTGCTTTTTCCACCGCGTGAGAAAAGCAAAAACCATCTCCCAGCCTCTGAGAACAAACTAGTGTCTTTACGTATCCTTGCACTTAGTCATACAACTGTGTTTTTTTTTCAGTTCCGAAGCATGACCTGCACTTTAAAGAAACTAAACTTTGCCTTTTTGGTCTCCACTGAGGCCATTTGTTAGCCGCTATCTTCCTCTCTCAAGAAGATATACTCCACCCATGCTGTTTCAATCTTGATGCTGGCAGGCACAACAAAGCGAGAGTGAGATATTTAATTATTTGGGGTTCTGTGTAGATTCCAAGCCAGAAATATTTCCTGCAGTAATGTTACAGCCTGTTTCACAAAGATATATGTCTCACTATAAATAAAGAGTTTATCATATAGGCACCTGAAGAACCAGGAAGGTCCAGGTTTGCACTGTGCCAGCTGCTGCTCTGAGTGCAGGCTGTTGAATAACCTCATCTTTTCAGTCTGATTGGGCCCTGGGTAATTGCAGGTGCATTCATGGTCATTGCTGATTAAAAAAAAAATGTGATTAGCAATAGTTTAAAATGAGAAAAATGGGTTTTACTAATAATAATGGTGATAGAGGAGACTATTCATCTTGATGCTGCAAGGAGAGTTTAAGAGGTCTTTAGAAGAAAGTGCTTTATTAGAAGGAGCTTTGATTATTTGGGTTTATAGCAAGAAGCTGAGAGAGGAGGTAGAAATACATAAAGTTTGAGCACTGGTTCAAGCCATGGCCAGTTTCATTTTCTGCTCCTAGCTTGGTGGCTCATCTTAACGCTCTGTGTTCTCAGCGTTTCTATCTGTAAAATGGCGGTGCTGAGGTCCAAGGTCCAATGTTCAAATGACTGTGGTCACCTTAGGGTGAGAAATGGGAAGCACACAGAGGACCAGGCCTGCAATGCAAATGACCATGCCACTGCCTGGCCCCTGCAGAGGACTGGTTCAGTGGCAGGAAAATGAGTAGAAGTCAGCACTAAGGAGGTAAACAGAGAGTTAACTGAATATTAAAGATAGCGTTGATGTAAAATGTGGCTTTTCTAGACTTTCTTTCAATATCATCAACTGTTATTTAGTAACTGTATGTGCATACACACATAAAATATATAGCAGTGGGATGCAAGATTTTATTGACTTGTGCGTAGATGGATGCATTGCTCATGGATGGAAGAGGCACAAGTAAGCTGTTCTGATCCTCACCCACGAGTGCCAACCAAGTCTTTACACCACCATTAAGCACTCACCATCCACCATCTGGACCAGAAAAAAGCAAATTTATGAATGTTTTAAACACATCAGCTTATAAACTCAGGTGCATTAGCTACCTGCTTACCTGGAGGCCAATTATCCAGGATTCAAAGGGAAACAGAAGAAAGAATGTGTGTAGAGCATTGCAAGAATCGGCACCTGCAGCAGCACAACTTCCAAGTCTTCCATATGCAGCTTACACGAAGCCCCACTGTGCTCTGTC
>NW_010587625.1:0-13412 GCF_000705375.1 Tinamus guttatus | reverse complement strand
CTGGTTGCTTGATGGGTGGGTTTCCATCCCATGACAAGGACAACCAGAGACTCATGGCCTTGAGGAAGGACAGAGAAATGGAAGATGGTTGTAGAAAATGGATGGGATGGGTAAGTCACATGCATGACCTTATGGGGTGTCCGTGAGTTGATCTAGAAAAGACCTATGCATTTTGCATTAGCAAATATGAGACATATGAGTCTTCCCTAGCAGGAAGAACTGTGGGATTTCAGGACATGGAGCTGGGGATGCATGCGGCATTTACTGCAGCCCTTTTGGGCCAGCTGAAGGGGCTGTCATGCCCTCCACGTGCCTGCTCTCCCATGGGGTGCCTGCCAAGCTCAGCAAATGCCTCAGGAAGCTTTTGGGAAGAGGCGCAGGGTCTGGCATCACCTGCTAGAGGGGCACTGACCCCTCCTGGACACAGTGGTTCTCCCTGGTGTCCTGGGATGCCCCTAACCCTTCCTGGCTTGCGTTCCCATGTGGATCTGATGCTGGCAGGAGAGGACAGAGCCGTCCTGCCCCATCGCTGTCTCTGGGCACATGGCAGCCAGCTCCAGCCCCAAACTACCACCAGCCAAGGAGGACCAAGAGCTCAGCATCCCCCTTCCAGTGTGACACCATGAGCTAAGGGCATCCAGAGCATCCATCGAAACCATAATTTCCTGGCTAAAATTTTGATACAGAACTCTGTACACGAAAGAGGCCTTCTCAGCTCATTCTCTGGCCTGATAATATTTCTCAGCACTGACCAATGCCCAAATCTTTTTTCACGTGAAATTTTCAATGGCTTAATTATGCAAGTTCTTAAAGCAGCCACATTTTGTGTCTGTGTTTTAGGATAAATAAGAAATGAGAAGACTTATGCAACAGGGAGGTTGCTATAGCAATTGTTCATCGGAGAAGAGCAACGGCAACAACAACCCTGCAGAACAGCGGCTGTGCGTGCAACAGAGCTCCCCTCGCATCGCTTTGGGCTGGATTTCCAAGAGAAGGGTTGCACGGGAGGTGACTGCACCCTCCTGCCTTCCTGCTGTCTTTTACCAGGGAGTCAATGGAAAGCAGGGATAAGCCAGTGAACTCACTCATTCCACCTGGAGTTCTGCCAAGTGACACACACAGGAGATCTGTACACATGTTAAATCATGCAAGAGTCACCACTTGATCCCATTATTATATTGGTGCAAGTGCTTATTTATAAGTCATAGATGAATCATAAAGCATGACTCTGTCTCCTTATAGCACAGCGTATCAATCATATGTTTCATCTTGGCTAATAAGCCTGGGATCACTTTGAGCCAAAGCTCAAAGCTCTGGCGTACAAGCTTCTATGCAGGGCTCCTGCGTGGCTCAGCTGAGGTGCAACGAACACAAACAGGAACATGGGAAACATGGGAAACAAGTCCATGTGCATTTTACTACCTTCATGAGAAGGTAGCACCTTGCCTGACGATAATCTTAGACTGCCAAAATGGATACACCTCCACAATGATACTTGTATCATTATTTTCCAAACAGTGTAATGATAAGTTGACAGCATTTAAAGAGAGTTTTTCACTTGTTGGTCTATTATTTGTTGCTTTTCATTTGCTTGCGGCTGGCACCAGCCTTTAATGGCTGACAAGCCTTATTATTTTCATTTTATATAGGGACACATGGACATAGCATGCAAATGGGGGCCAAGGTGAGAAACACAGCTGAGCTGGAAATAGATCTTGTTTTCAGGCTTTCTTCAACCCAGACCTTTCCCCATAAAAAGTCATGGTAGTTTTGCTGCCATTACAGCACCTCCTAGATGTGAAGGTTACATTTCACGTCCAAGCATCAGCGTTTTGGTGAGAATATTCAGAGTTGTCTGCGGAACATTTATATGTCAATGGCATTGGCCCAAGAAAAAAAATGTTTATGTAAACAGACTAAAAATACTGTTTGGTAAATCTTTATGTGAGAGACACATTTGTTTAAATCCAAGAGCAAAGCGACCATTTATCCTCCAGAGAAGGGACGGGGTCAGCGCAGAGCACCCTGTGCAGGATGGCTGCGCTCCTCTCAACAGGGACAGGGCACCTCAGACAAGCTCCGTGCCTTTGCTAGAAGGATTTAAATGGTCATTTCACAATAATAAACCACTGCACTACCATTCCTTGAAAATACAGAGCTACCCAGAGAGCTTTTTACATTTGGTCCTCACTAAAAGCTGTGCAAGAACACTTTTTTTTTTTTTTTTTTCCAGATCAAACCTATGAGCCACATAATCCGGTGTCTGCCAGGGACCAGTGATATTGAAGGAACAGGGAAATACAAAGTGGAGCTTAGTGTGAATTCAGTGCCAGCATATCTTGCAATGTCATCCATGAGTTAATAACACTCAGTTTCACAAAACAGGCAGCTTTAGGATTATTTACACCCACTTGCCCTATAACATTTTCACGCACACAGCTTCCTCAGATCTGCCTGGTTTTGGTGGTTGCTGAGGAAATTCTTCATGCAGAAACATCTTGTTGCTTTTTAAAATCAATAAATAAAACAGCTTGTCATAAAGAAATGAGAAACTGGGACCCTTTAGATGTTCCCAAGACAAATTCCAAGACAGGATGTAAAAAGCTAAGGCTGCATACAGAAGCCTGCACTAATTTGATGCTGTTATTAGTGAAGGCGAGGGAGGCAATAATCATCTTGAGCTCAGAAAAAGCAGGAGAAAGTTTTGAGGTGGGAATTCATCTCCTCTGTTTGGACCAGCTTCTGAGAAGCCTGCCCCATGCCCAGGAGAGCTTCCCAGCAACAGGCTGTTCTTAGCACCATGTTGTTATCACTCCCCTTTAGAGAAAGACAACCCCCCGGTTCTCTGATAGAAACACTCCTGGGTAACATGTACATCAAGAAGTGATGTTCAGTATAATAAATTTTACAGATTTGCATCCATTTAGAAGGAAAATTCTTGTCAAACTGCAGAACACATCTCTGCAGTCCTCCCGCTGCAGCTCGGTAACATGCATGCTCCACATCTTGACGCTTTGTTACTGTAATAGGGTCACAAGATAAATTGTATCCATTGAATTATGCACTGAATACCAAGGAGCACAAAGCATCCTGCATTAGGAAATTTAGTTTATTTTAAATAGGCTCAGCTATTGAATCAGAATTCATTTTGCTACAGACATGATAGATAAAAAATACTAATGTAATGTTTTCTTTTGGAGAGTGTGAACTGCAGGTCTGATTTTTTTCACAGTTTGTGCTTAGCTTACAGAAGCTTTCTAGCTTCCTATTTTTCTAGGTACTTGCTTTTTACCTTGGTCAAAGATCATTTTGAATGCCTTGCCTGACAGGAAGGCACGTCTTCGAGTCTGGAGCCAGTCAGAGCTCATGTCTGCTGGTTGTCTAGCAGGGCTGCATGAATTCCTTCAGACTCGCTATCAGTCAAGCACAGTTTCCAAAGCAGAACTAAAAAGCAGTTTCCAAATCCTCAGTGTGAAGGAACTGCCTCTGTCTTCTGAAATACATAACCAAGGTGAAACGGTCTGCTCATGTATCAGCTTTAAGTGCTTTTCATGTATCACTTTTATTGTTGCTGTTTACCTAAAGTAAGATGCTTTGTTCATAAAAGATCATCTATTCCTGTAAGAATTCCCCACAACAATCCAGACTTTTCAGTATTGTATGCAGAATTAGTAAGACACATCAATGAAATCTGTAAGAGGTAACCCATTTTTGTGGAAATCTTCAGTACAAATAAGGTTTATAATAGCTCAGCAGGGCTATTTTTTATTGGAAAGCTTTTAGACTTGTCAGCAGAAGATTACCAATCATCTCATGTAATTTCTTAATATCCCTCTTCAAGGACATACATCCACTGGGACCTTTGCAAAAAGCTTTCCCCTTCTCCCTGGCAGGACTTCCAGCGACTGAAGCAGATGCGTGACCAGACCCAGCTCCCCGCTCAGGTAACAACCAGGCAGCATCAGGAGGAGAATGTAGGACAAAATGCTCGTGCCATGCTGTCTACAAGACACACTGTGTGCAAGACAACGTGTTTGGTCTCCCAGCTGCTGAGGAACAGTGGGAGATGTTTGGCCCATCCAGAGGCCAAGAGGAGCAGCCAAGTGGCTCAACAGGCTGTGGGGACCTGAAGTCCTGTTCTTGGCTGATGGCAACATAGGCACCATTTGGTTGGACGAGCAGTGCATATGCACTGCTGACTAATGGTGAAGCAGTGTCTTCTTCCTCTTGTCCAGTTCAGAGTACAGGCAGAGCGGAAAGCTGGGGAGCTATGAGAGAGAGCTATGGGTCGTGAAGGACAGGGCTATTGCAGTTATGTGGGGCTTGAGACACGAAGGGCTACACGGATGTGGGGCACCTGGGCAGTTTTGCAGTGTGGAAGGCTAAGGAAGAAAAGAGCTAGTGATAATAGTGAAACTTGAGGAGTTTGATTGCTGCAGCCTCCTCCTTACCTCCATCCATGGGCGGGCACCAGGTCTGTGTTCCCAAATACCAGATACCAGTGGGAAGCCCCTGACTCCAGACAGACTCTGCTCAGCTATCCCAGTCCACATGATCAGACTGCAGCAGCAGAGCTTTAGCTATCGCAGTACAGTACCAGTGCAGCTAAGCAAAGCTAGCCCACTACTCACCATAGGGGTAGAAGTCCCGCAGACCACCATCGAACGAAACAGTCAGCATTCACAACATTATTATACTTTTAAAAATAATATTATTCTTACAGGAAAAATATCATGACCACTTTCTTTGTAGCAATGTTTCTTCACTTCAATACTAGTGCTCATTAGCAAATTTCTTGTATCAGAAAGTGATTCTGGCTGGAACATGAAATGTCATATAAGCAAATAGGATTTCATAAGCGAGTATTATTCAGTAGCACCACAAGATAATGGAATTACCTATTCAAAGACCTCTGAACTCCTCAACACCTCAAGACCTCAAACACTATGTTTATTAACGGGAGGTAATTGCATGAGACAGCTTCTTTGTGCTCTCAAGGGGGCACAAAGGCACTACAATGTGCGTCAGTCTGCGTAAAGAAAATCAGACACATCTAGAGAAAATGAAGTCTTAACCCCTCCGATTTCAGCTCTGAAGGGAAAGGCAGTGAGAACTTGGTGTTCTCGGTGCTGGCAGCAGCAGGTCCTGAGGAGCCCGAGTGCAGCCAGCGGGTCCTGGGGTGGGATCGGGCTGGGGGGATGCACCTAGGAAAGCAGCATCTTGTTGACAGGCACTTCTCAGATTAAGTGTTACTCTGGCTCACATCATTGCTGGCACGTTTCAGTGAGGATAAGGGCTCAAGGGGCTCTGCCACTTGCCTTTGCTCTTCTGGAAGCACTTCCAAGCTTCTTACCATATCTCAGCAATCTTCAGCCTTTTTGGGTAAAATTTTCCCATTATTGATGCAAAAGCAGAGTCATTCTTTTGCTGCCTGAGAGCAGAGGGACTGTAAGTTGTGATATCAGGCAAAAAAAAAAAAAAAAGTGAAAAAGCTGATGTAAGACATCAGTAGGAATGTAATTATAGAAAATAAGATCTGCCAAGCAGAGAGGATTCCATTATGCAAGGAGATTATATATTTGATTTACAATAGCAAAGACATAATAGATTTTTGCAAGGTTCTTTGCTGAGCATTGTATTGACATTCTGATTACAAATTATCAATATGCGATATTAGTAAAACATTAAGTGGATTAAGAATTGACTAATAAACATCTTAGAAAGTATTTTCATCATCAAATGGATTTTTATCTGTGCGATTTTAAGAAGATCAGCAAGAGCTGGCGTCCCTCCAAAATTTCTATCCATTGTCTGTTAGATAGAAAAATCACTGCTGGTAAAATTTGCAAGGACAGCAAAGACTGGGGAGGATCAAAAGATCTTGATCACACAGCAGACTGAGTCTTTCAAGAGCAAGATATTTAAAGGCAAACAAATGCAAAGTTACACGCTGGACACAAGTAAAGCAGTCTCCTATGGAAGGAAATGCATCTCAGAGCAAGTCTGCAAGAAAATAGGGTTGAGGTGGGCAAGCAGCACATTGCAACAAGAGCTCCCAACATGATTAAAAAATGAAGAAGAGTTGTACAGTGGGCAGAGTAGTAGTAAAGCAATGCACTGCATTAAGGGACAGGGAAGTTGAGTTTGTGTGTCTCAGCTTCTTCAAATGCCTCCAGACTTGGAAACCCACCAGCAGATCTATCTGTGCAGCGGCAGGGTGGGTTCCCCATCCTCCCTCCACCAAACTGACCTTTCTCTTACCTGAGACTGCTCCTTTGGCTATTTTTTAGTCAATTCTTCCTTAAAAGCAGATTTTGCCCAGTCATTGCAGTAACAGCCACCTTACCAAGGATATACAAAAGCCTAGAGATGTGGGTCTAAGGGCATAAATTTTCAGAAAGCTGGTAGGAGGATAGAGCCAAAGGGCTTGGGAACCGCTAGGAAAGCACCAGTCACTACAAGTGCTGCTGCTGAGGCATATACAAGAGGCTTCTCTGCTTGGTCAAAGACAGGAGGGTTTAATTTCTCAATGATCATGAACCTCTTACACTGTACATGTCAGCTTTTAATTTATGTTGGCTAATGAAATTTCTGAGAAGAAAATCAGATTGCTATTGACACGGAGTCTAATGAAACCTCTTTTTTGTCGCAGTCGCTTTCTGAAATGAAGTTATAACAGTAGTATACGAAATACTTGATTTGACAGGCTTGGGAGATAAAGTGGCTTGTTGATGTCAATCTGTGCTAATGGAAGTCGAGCTGAATTGCTCCAGAGCAACAAATTATGTACGTTTAGGGCACAGAACAATTTCAGCTACATCATCTTAATGTCCTTTTTAATACAAACAAATTGCATGTGCTATGTAAATTACTATCAGTGGGAGCTGGAAAGTTCAAAATGACAGACACAAGGGCATTGCTAGGATACTCATCACATTCAGTCAAAGTATGACAGAGCGGAAAATAAGTAAGGAACCAATAATTTGCTTCCTAACACATATTCTGGAACCTTTGTTTGATTCCTGTACTGAGCTGTACTAATCCTGTACAAACAAATATTCTCATTTGTACATAGTAGTTACTGCTTATCGTCTGACCTCATCAAACTATCCAAAAAATTTCACTTAAATTTGCAACACCTCTGAAGCTTGGTCTGCCCTTCAAAGTCTTTTTGTTATTTTAACTATGCTAAAATAATTGCAATAGCACAAGCTTAACACCTGAAGTAAGAAGTTGTATTAAGAAGCTGTTATCTTAACACAGATTATTTTAACTGTGCAAAACAACATAAGTGTCTGCTCTGAACACTGAAAAGCACCAACATTTTTCCTTGGGAAATTACTACATTTTAGTGCCACTCTATTGTAATAGTGATATTTTTCAGAAATAAATCTTCTTTGTATGCTTAAGTCCACAGATACCCTGCGGGTAGTATTTATATTACATACAGACAAAATCTGTCTTCTGTACTAAAAAAAAAGGGGGATTAAATTTTCAAGTCATTATATACCCTGTGTTGTTATAAGGGGCTGCTGAAGAGACTGACTTTGATGAGGCTGCCATCTTGCTGAAAGAGCCTCTGGCGATGTTCAACAAGAAGCACAACCACATTGCGGCTCCCATGTGCGAGAGCTCTGGAAGTGCCCTAGTGGGGTTGATCTCACAGGAACCAGTCGATGATTCTCTGTTTTGCAAGGCAAGGAAACTTAGGCAGCTTTGACAGGTATGTAATGCTTACATCATATACTCCTTCTAGTTTTCAATTGTTTCGACAACATTCAAGACACTTAATCGCTTTTCCATTAACATTCCATTTTTTTTCCTAAAGCATCCATAGGAAAAACATCATAAATATTTCTGTAGATATATATTGATCACATGGCTTGCCAGAAATTGCTGTCTGGCCAACACAAAATGACTGAATGAACTGGTAGTCATATGATCGGAAAGCAGAAATCAAGTTTTTTACTGATTTACAGAGGTGCCTGCCATCCTCAGCCATTCTGTGCTTGTGACACGTCCTGACTTGGTGCCAAAGTATCCTTGCTCCATTTGAAAGCATAATAGGAACTAGAAATCACTCTTGCAATTAAATTTCATGACTTAGTTCCTTTCTCCTCTTTTACCTCCCTCTTCTCATACCCTTAATTTACTTCTTATCAGTCTCTTCGATCTCTGAACTTCAGTTTTACAAGCAAGTGGGTTGAGCTGTGTTTCAGCTGGACTGGACTGTGGCAAGATTGTGTCTAATGGTTTTAACTGGGCTAAGAGAAACGGACAAATGGAGCTGGACAACCTTCACATTGGAGTTTTTCTGTGCCAGGCTGCTGCAGGGAGCTTTACCATCCCTGTGTTGAGCATTCAGACATGAACAAACAATCCATCTTTAAACTAGATTGCAGTAAAATGGCTTTACTTAGTCTTATTTTATTGCAGCAGTTATAACTATAGTAACAACGCAATTTCTGATGTAGAGCTCTCTAGATGATTAACGTGATACCTTCTGGGATGGAAGAGATAAGACAGGGATTCATCTGCGACACCGAGTTGATAAGCTCTGACTTTGTTATTCCTCAGCCACTCACACTGTGTCCTATGGGGCAGAGGAACCCAGGCTGTGCTCGGTAGTTACTGCCACAAACAGTCCAGCATCACCAATCCCAGAGACATTTACAGCTTTCCAGACTGGCTCTGTGCTGTTTGTGGCAGTAGCTACACTAACAAACAAAAAATAAAGCCCTTCTACCCTCTTTTTTATTATTATTATTGCCTTGCAACTTTTAGCCCATACAGTTGTCCCAGCTCTCTCTATGCCCAGAGTGTCCACCCTCAAGAACTTAAGAGATGAGGAGGGTAATTCCTTATCTGTGTTATCCTGTTTCACATGGATGGAGGACATGATGTCCTGATGGACGACATCTCACATACAACAGTTATCCAGAAGGCAGGAACACTTCCTTTATTAGAGGAAATTTTGGTCTTGTGCTTCAGAAACTGAAGAATGATGTAACAAACAGGTATGTTTAAACTTAGCAAACAAAAATCAGTCAGTTCAACATAAGGAATTTCAGGCTCAACACCTCACCTCCCAAAGGTGGAAACTCTTTCTCCATAGGATTGAGGCAGTTACAGAGAAGGGAAAAATCAAGAGAGAAATGTGAGAGTTGTGGTGTTTATAGTTACGTGTGCATATACACATAGTTGTTGCTTACAGTTTAACTGTGATGCTACTATCTGTTTGCCTCATTTTGTACGACAGCAAGTGCATAATATTGAGCTAGATAGTAGAAATGAGGGGGATGAAAGGGGCTTTCAGTAGAAGATGCCACCAAGTAGAGTAAATCCTCAGAATCCAAAAGGGGCTGGACACTTGCTGTACTTCTCTCCCTAGAAACCCTTTTACCAGTGGCCTGTAACTGAAAGGAAAGCCCTCAAATTGTGATAATATCATGCCTTTCCTATGCAGACATGGATTGATATTTATCTTGCCGGCATGAGAAGAGAGAATTTTCATTTTTAAATATGCTATCCAGGCAGTAAGCCTGTCACCTACTGCAACTTGACATATGTGATCAGTTCAGCCTCATAAAAGGTAGAGATGAAAGAAATCCAGGGTAAGGTTAACTCATACAAAAGAAAACAAAGGGAGAAAAAAAAGGAAAAAGATTACTTAGGTGCCAACTCCTGCTAGGTATAAGACAGATGGTTTCCCCATGTCAAAAGCCAGGATTTTTTGAAGATAGGCAAAAAATACCTGAAATCTTGTTTATTAATTATTTTATTTTATTTATTTAGGCTTCAGCAAAATACACCATAGAATTCTCACAACATTCAGATTCAGTTTCTTCTACCCTTAGATTTTCATCCACAGAGGTATTCCTTGGCTTCTTGAACTTTGCTTTCAGAGTGGTTAAGCTTCAAAACAGCCCATTATATAAAATCTGTAACGGGTTTATGCTGCTGACATTTTCATTCTGCGTCACCATTCACAAGGCTCGCTGCTGCTTATCTGTTTAGGTTGATATGGTACTAACAAGCTTTTTTTTTTTCCTTCCTCCTCTTCCTTTCCAGGTTTTCTTTTCCTTACTTTCCTCCTCTGTCTCTTTCCTTTTGTGTTGCTTCTTTCTTCCCAATTTTCTTTCCTTTTCTTTTGCTTGCTTTTCTCTCTTGTTTTTGTCTTCTTTTCTTTCCCTGCTTTTCATTCTCAGATTCTTCTTTTTACTTTCTCTTACTTTCTTCTTTTGTCCCGTCTTCCTTTTTCCCTTTTGATATTTTATCTTTTTCACTTTCCATTTTCCTTTCCTCTTCCTTGCTTGCTTGATGGTTTGCTTTCCCTTGGCATTGGTTTTCCTTTCTTGCCTATTTTCTTTCCTCTCATGTTTCCATTTTTCACTCTCTTCTACCATTTCCACATTTCTATTTTCTTCCTATTTTTTTCTTCCTTCTTCTTTCTTCCTCATTATTTTCCCACTTCTTTTGCATTTTCTTTAAATTTCTCTTTACTTTTTGCCTTCCTAGTGGTTTTCTTCTCTTACTTTTCTCTGGGATTCCTTGGTCTTCTTTCAGCTGCTTTGCTTTCAGTTTCTCCTAGCATTGGACTTTTCTCTCATCCTTGTCTCTTTCCTCTTTTTTTTTTTTTCCTTCTCCCTTACATTTCTTCTTTATTCTTCCTTACTTCTTTTCCTCTTTCTTTTCTTTCCTCTTTCCCCTTGTTTGCTCTTCCTGCTTTTTCTTTCCTTTTTGGACTCCAATGAGTACAGAATGTTTCCATGCTAAGATGCTTACACCAGCAAACCGCAGTGGTTCCTTTTCTTGCAGCTTTGATGTCTTCTTGTCTCCTATTAGCACTCTTGAGGCTCCTCCTTTCCCCTCAGCCTGCCCAGATGTCTCAACTCCCAGCCCCTGGCAATGCTCACAGCTTCCTCGACACATGTCCACAGCCACCTTCTTTTTCCTTCCTCTTTTCTTTTCTCTTTCCTTTCCTCCTTGCTTCTTTCTTCTTTTTTTTTACTTCCTTGCCATTATTTCCAGGTTTTCCTTTCCTTATTTTTCCATTCCCATTTATTTTCTGTGTTTTCTCTTTTTCTTCTTTGCCCTGCAGCTTAAACTCTCTCACAGGTTGGGCCTGCACTTCTGTGACTGAAGGATACCACAGTCTCAGGGAGGAGGATCTACATGTGTGAGGAGGATTTGTCTTTCTCCACCATTTTCTTCTTCCTCTTGTTTTTTCCTTTTTCCTTGTCACTTTGTTGTTGTTGCTTCTTTCTTCTCCATTTTCCCTCCTTTTCTTTTTCTTGCCTTTCTCTCTTATTTTTGTTTTCTTTTCCTTCCCTGCTTTTCATTCACAAATTCTTTTTGCTTTTCCTTTCTTTTTTCTTTCCTCATTTTTTCCATCCATTTTCATCCTCTTGATTGCTTGCATGCTTTTTTGCTTGTTTGCTTTTCCTTTCAGTTTGTTTCCCTTGCCTTTCTTTCCTTCTTTTTTTTTCATTTCTTTATGTCTTCAATATGTTTTAGTTTCTTCTTCCATGTCCACATTTCTGCTTTCTTTCTATTATTTTTATTTCCTTCTTCTTTCCTTTTTCTTATTTCTCCACTTCTTTTCCATTTTCCTTACATTTCTCTTTACTTTTTCCTTTCCTAGTGGTATTCTTCCCTTGCTCTTTTTTGGCATTTTTGGGTCTTTCAGGAGAATTTGTCTTTCTCCACCATTTTCTCCTTCTTCTTTATGCTTTTTTATTTTTCCTTTTCTCTTTTCTCTTTCTTTTCCTCTCTGCTTTTTTTTTTTCATTTTTTTTCTTCCTTGCCAAGATTTCCAGGTTTTCCTGTCCCTACTTTTCCATTTCTGTTCCTCTTCTGTCTCTTTCCTTTCATGTTGCTTCTTTCTTCCCCATTTTCTCTCCTTTTCTTTTGCTTACTTTTCTCTCATTTTTGTTTTCTTTAATGCTTTTCATTCCCAGATGTTTCTTTTTGCTTCTTCTTACTTTTTCTTTCCTTTTGTCTTCATTCTTTTCTTCCTTTATTTTCTCTTTTTTTCAATATCCTTTTTCTTGCCATTTTTCTTTCCTGCTTTTTTTCTATTCATTTTGATTTCCATTATTATTTTCTTCTTCTTTGCTATGCAATTTCCCGATTACTTTCCTCTTGCTTTCCTGCTTGCTTGCTTGTTTACATTCCTTTTGGTTAGGCTTCTCTTACATTTTTTTTCATTTTCTTTTTTTACTTTCCTCTTATGTCTCCATTTTTTACTTTCTTCTTCCCTTTCCACATTTATTCTTATTTTCCTTTTTGTTTTTCTAGTGATTTTCTTATCTTGCTTTATTTAGAGATTCCTTGGTCTTCTTTCAGCTGCTTTGCTTTCAGTTTCTCCTGGCATTAGACTTTTCCCTCATCCTTGTCTCTTTCCTCTTTTCCTTTTATTCTCCCTTACATTTCCTCTTTCTTCTCTCTTATCATTCCATTTTTCGTTCCTCTTTCTTCTCTTTTACTCTTCATTTCTGCATTTTTCTTTCCATTTGGACTCCAATGAGTACAGAATGATTCCATACTGACATGTTTAAATAACCAAATCGCAAAGGTTACTCTTCTTGCAGCTTTCATTTAGTCTTGCCTCCTAGTAGCATCCTTGAAGTTCCTCCTCCTCCCCCTTTCCCCTCAGCCTGCCCCGATGTGTCTAATCTCAGCCCCTGGCGACGCTCTCGGCTTCCTCGCATGCCCATGGACTCCTGGGCTCTGATGGCTCCTGTCCCCAGCACGGCCTGCAAGAGCTTTGCCAGGAGCTATTTACATGTTCTGGGTGCCCCACCAGCAGCAGGGGGGCATGGAGGCAGGCCGCAGGGACATGGTGGAGGGGCGCTGCTGGAAGGACAAGGCGCTGTCCAGGGAGCGCCTGGAGGAGGCCTGGGGAGGAGCGACGTGGGAGAACGGGGCAGGCAGCATTGCAGGGTGTCTCTGCAGGGCCTCGTGCTCCAGGCAGGGCTCTTGCTGCCCAGCAGGGGCGGCTGCTGCTCCTGCTGCTGCCCCTCAGAGGCTTGGAGGACGCAGGATGCCTCAGGCACAGGGCTGGGCACAGGGCTGGGGCTGGCAGCCCCTAGATGTCCTGTGGGCAGAAAGAACCTCTTAGCTACTTCTGAGCGTCTCTCTGCAGGAAAAGGGGTCTTTGCCTGTGGGACTACACAGACCGTGGAGGATGGCAAGCTGCAACCTCAGCCCTTATGGAGGGGAGGAGCAGTTCAGGACACACAAGAGTCCCTGGGACCAATATCTCGCACGGGCAGAGGGCAGTTCCAGCCCATAGTGAGCAATGCTGCAAAGAGCTGAGCTCTACCAGGGTGTAACATCAGGAAGCCTTGTGTAGAGTGAGCACTGTCCTTGCCACCTCCTGACAAGTGCTGCCAGCTAAAGAACTTAGC
>NW_010587623.1:1395-21979 GCF_000705375.1 Tinamus guttatus | reverse complement strand
CTTCGTTAGGGAAAAACACCTGAGCAATTTGGCATATTGTAAGCACACACGACATGTAACCAGAAGGATAGTAAGTGCCAAAATCTCTTCAGATTTGGGGCCATCAGCCCAATAATGCTTGAGAAATAAGGAAGTGAAAGAAATCTTAAGACAATTTGTTCAAGAAGCTGTCAAACTTGAGAAAAACAGGAAGCTCAGAATTTCTGAGCACATCTGAAACGCATTTTAGCTTATAGCGACCTCAGGTAAGACTTTCCAGCTCCAGTTGCAAATCCTTGGACACGAGAGGGCAAACATGTTATAAAGCAGTTCTCCAAAGCCTGGTATCTATGGATGGCTAAAGACATCTGAGCCAGTGGCACCTCCCAGGTACCATCAAAGCCCACAGAGCAGCTCCACGAGGCACCTCTGCAGGTATTACAGCAAAAGGAGCTATTGAAGATATCTTAGAACTTTCCTTCCCCAAAGGAAAACATACAGTAGGCATTTTAAGGACACAATAAATATTTGCACATTCCTTTCACCTATTTTCTGAAAGCTATGGCCATTTTCCCCTCAGTATTTGCTTCCTTGGTTTATTCCAGCTATATAATCTGTGCAGCAGATGAGTTGAGAATAAAGACTTAACCATTTTACCACATCTCTAAGATATTTGAATGATACCATAATTTTTGAACGTTACCATACTGTAAGGGATTTGCCTTTCTCGACACCAAAATATTTCTCATGCTAAAGACTTTGGGCAGCACTCAAATTGTGCCAGCCTCACTTTCTCTCACTGCAAAGCTTTCTTCGTGCTTGAGAAGTTTTATTATTATTACAGTAATGTTCATACTCCCTGGCTGAGATCATGGTGCCATTGTGTATATGGGCTTAAATAACAAGCAGGGAGCTGAGGCACAGAGGAGTTAAGCAGGTTGATCGGGGTCACACAGAGGGTTTTTAGAAAACTGGAACTGCAGCTACTGTTTAAAGCAAGGCCACTCTGATCCTCTGTCCATCGCTGGTTTTGTGTCATGTTGAAAGTGGCTGAAGGTACCACAGGCAAAATCACCAATTCGCCCTCTTGTAAGAAAAGGGAGCACTGATGTTAACTGTACAGCAAAAATTCATAGAAAAATTGCAGTACAAAATACAAGTGTGCAGCTGCCACCTGCACATGAATGAGAATGAAGTGACCAGCATAAGCTATGCATGTCTGGTAGCTATAGCATGGTGCAGCTACGCACGGTGCCACTGCTGGTCTGCCAAGCTCGGTCCTGTCCATGCCATGATATTCACGCTGACTTTGTCATCATGAGGAGGTAGGAACGGGGACTACACATTCAGCAGGTGATTATATTAAATATTAAAGGATTTTTACATTAAGTGTCACACAGATGGCAATTCTGATTTGAGATATGGCATACTGTAGCATAAAAGAGGGATTTTTCCACAGTGGGCAAATTCTGACCATCTGAAAACCAGTATTAAATATTAAAGGATTTTTACATTATTTTAAGTGTCACACAGATGGCAATTTTGATTTGAGATATGGCATACTGCAGCATAAAAGAGGGATTTTTCCGCAGTGAGCAAATTCTGACCATCTGAAAACCAATGAGCTATGGGAAAAGGAAACAAGACTTAGATTTGAACCTGCAACTGATACCAGAATTCAATTTATTTTTTCAATTCTGAGTTATTTATTGAAAGCTGTTCTACCCATTGCAGAATAAATATCTGAAATATGTAACTTGCAGGACAACTTGCAGAACTCCTTTCCTCCATAAGAAGGGAGATCACTGCAACAAAGTGGTCATATTTCATTACCAATCCTAAAAACCACCCCAAACACCTAAATTCCTCTCGTATTAGGCTATACTGTAATGGTACAATAGAAGGAATTAAGAATTAACTGTGGCTTAATCACCTGGTAGGAGCAAGCAGGCAACATTAATGGTAGGGAGCACTGCCATGCATCCCGACCAATAAACGTACAGTGTCCATAACCAAAAAGCTGATCGGCTTCCACTGGGATGAATCCACACATCCATGAGTTTTGATGAAAACTTCCTTAATTACTTTGTAATTCCAAAGCAAAACAAAGCAAGATTAACTGCTTTTTGGATAATTTTCAGAGGTCAAAATGCACAAATGTTAAGGTCAACTTTTTCATTCACTTCTACCATATTTTTTCCTCCAAGTACTTTCTGTAAATACAGAAGCGATGGGAAACTTGGCCTCTGCAGGATGTAAATAGCAAAGCCTATGGGTTCAGAATTAGCTGTTAAGTCAGGAAGACTCACAAAGCTGTGAACTCCTAAAATTTAATTCCAGGAACTTGATTATCTGGATATGAACAACTCATCTGGATGCGTACAGAAGAGACAGACTTCAGCTAGACCACTTCCCTAATAAAATCTCTACGTTTTATGCTATTCAGATGATGCACTTCACTCATTCCTAAAGCCAGGCTTGGAGGACAGTGACTAACAGTCTGAAGACCACCACAAATTGGAGTGTGCAGACTTAACACAAAAGGAAGCCCAGAGACTGCTGTGAAGAAAATAAATTGCTGAGCGCAGCTGTTCTTCATACAAACTAACTCCGTTCATTTTAAGCAGCCTCAGAGGCTATAGGAGCAGAAGAGCCTGGAAACAAATGAAAAGTCTGTGCTGGAGATTATGCCCCTGAGCTGCAGCTATTGCCTCGCACAGACGGCTACAGAAGGAGATTCAAATCATCCCACAGGTGCAATATGTATTTAGTGGAAGTGGCAGCTACTGGTTATTTTTATGTAGGCTGGTACTTGCTGGCATTGAGCATTTCAAGATGGGGTAAATGAAAGCGGCACCACCTCACGCGTCCCCTGTGCAGGGGAGCCACAAGCAGCTCCTGCCAGGCTCCGTGTCCTTGCCGAGGCACCACTGCTGCAAGGTCACACATCACCCTCGACATCTCAGTAAATGAGAATTGGCCAAACAGCAGTTTTGGTCTCTAATTATTCCAGCAGGTCAGCCCTGCAGTTTAATTTGTGTCTGATGGGCATGATTACAGCAGGGGTTTTTTTTGCACCTCAGCTGTATTTTCCTTGCACACTGCTTTGTTAATGCAAGTAGCTTCCCTATTTTGGCAGTGGATTACAGAAACATTACTGCATGTTCATGGGAAAAACCTCCAGATGGAAACAGGTCAACAGGTTGAAGTTTACTTACTTTTGCATCATTAGAAGATGATGCTATTGCTTCTATTCCATAACATAAAGCTGTCCTGCTGTGCTGCAATGAAAAAACATACTTAGCTTTTGTGTTTTAATGGGGATAACATGTATTTCGTTTTTGAAAAAACAAGTTCAGCTGTCACATTTAGATACTGCTATAATAGAAAACAACTACTTACAAAAGACTGTGGTGTTGAAGTTTTGACTTAGTTTTTTATATTTAAAACAATACAAAAAAGGAAGTAAAATTCAGTTTCAATTATATTTTCATTTCTTCCCCAAGCCACATCAATGCTTATTTAATAAGAAACAGGAGACAGCTCCCAATCTCCCGCTACTCTTTGCAGCAGCAAAACTAAAACTTCAGAGTAACTTTCATCCAGGTTTCTTAAATTCAGCCAAAACTTCTGGCAAGAATTCTGCTAAGTAGCTCAGAGCAGAAATTTATCTTCCCTACTGCTCCATATTCACATGCTTTTGGCCTCCTGATAGTAGCTTGGGGTGACCTGAATTACAAAGCATGAACTGCAGAGCACATCTGATACTGGGAAAGTTGCACAAACACCTGCGTGGGTGGTTTTTGCCCACCAAATGGTCAGAGGTAGTTTGAGTTAGGGCAGATGAGCAGCTTAACTCCCTCAATATCAGATGCAAGTGAGAGGAAGCTTTCCCCTAGATCCTAGTGCTGCTTCTCAGCCTTTCCAGACAGGATTTATCCTCATCGCATTACACCCTCGATACAAACGCCCAGTCTCACACTCCAAACCACTTAAGGAAATTCTGTGAGTCATTTTCATTAAGCAGATGCAGAAAAGCAAGCAAAATTATTAATACTACACGGCTATGCAAAGATGAGTGAAAAATGGTTAGCGCATTTTCTTGATAAGCTATGCAAAATTCTCCCAATTAACATTTTAATTAGAAAATTCACTTACCATGAAAGTGTCCTGCATTTTCTTAAATGTTATATTCTGCCTGCTTTCAAGTTCCCTCATAGTGTTTTTACTGTGGCTTCTGAGAATAGATATCCAGCAGCAGGAAGTAAGGTTAAGTGAACTTACATTTGATAATTGATCCTCTATTTTAAATCTTAGGAGACTCATGCTTCTATTTCACCCACCACTTGTCCTTGAAGATTAATTCACCTTTGCAAAAAAGGAATCACCTACTGTACAAAAACCTAACAGTTACAATTAGGAAATAAAATGCATCAGACAAAGGTTTACTTGGATAATGTTTCAATTTTTAAAGGTTAGTGAAACACTCCCAAATGATTATATCCATTTGGTACAACGACCCCTCAACCTGTGATACAGAAGAAAAGTTTAGACACTTCTACTGTGCAGCTGAATATTTATTAGAAATCAGTAATGGTAAATCCATTTTCTTCACCTTGTCACCAACAGGGTGTCCAATGCTGTGATTGTAACTCCATTCCTTTCCTGAATGCCCTCTGCAAGCAGTAACACTTCCAGCTCTAGAGACACTTGCAGGAATGTTCAGCTTTTCTTCATCTTCGAAATATCTCCCCTCTCCAGCTTCCTTTGATTATTGGTCAAAAGAGAAGTGCATAGGAAAGATTTTTTTTAATAGTAAGAAGCAAAAATTCCATAGTAATAGCAGTGTCAAAGACAAATTTCCACCTGGAATTTTTTTGATAAACCTGATCTTTACAAAAAAACATTTTCTGGAATGGTAGTTTCAAACTGCCAATTCTCACTGCATAGAGTGCCCAGTAGAACCTTTCTGATGCCAGCACAATGTGAAAATTTTAAGTACTTGTAAAGGGTTTAATCACTGCTGCAACATAACTGTACACTATGGTAGCACCCAGGTGCTGTTTCACTGCCTTATGACAAGCATGAGGCAGGCACAAAAAATTCTTGCACCTAAAACACAAGCAAATTGCACTCCTTGTCCCCACTACGGGCTATTAAGAGCCACGTCCTTGCACAGATTTTGCAAAAACAGTTTTGAAGACACATGGTATATGCTGAATTTAAGAAAATAATCACAAATGAACATATAAGAATTAATCCTTTTGTAAATCCCTAGCAGGGCCCAGACTTGCAAATACAACTATCCTTTTGCCTTTGGTTTACATTGCAAATTCAGAATAATTCTTTGCAACATGCCATGTGGCCTTTCTAATTTTACAGCTGTTTCTATGCAAGATAGAAAGGGAATTTATTAAAGGAGAAATGTCAGCAAGTAGCATTAGAGAAACAATCATGACTTAGAAAAAAAAGTAACCAATAGAGCATTGCAAAGCCCGAGACCTATTTTATTATCAACAAATCATCCATAGTAAGAGCAATAATTAAGTTTGCTGATGATAACAGCAGGAAGCACCAGAACATCAAATATCAGAGCATGAGATGACGAAGAATAAAAATAATACAAGCGGGGTAGAATTTAATGGAATAAAAACGCAAGGTTATTATGAACTGCTAGAAGTTCCTGTTTTAAGCTAGGGGAGTGGAGATGGAAATAGAAGAGGGAGAGACAACTCAGCTGAGGACGACGCACCGGGCAGCGGAAGGAAAAACAGAGCAGAGCCTGATGCTCCAAAGCCTGCAGGAGCTTGAATGAGGCAAGGGGGAGGGTGCCAAATAAAGAGATCATGGAGAAGCCCCTTATGCCATTTGGCTACAAACCCATCTTAACAGCATAGCACCTGGGTCAGGACCACTTTACACTGTCACGCCTTAAATGCTACTATTTAAGACCACACAAGATCCTAAGCCAGGAGGGATAAAGCAGCAGAGAAGGGGCCTCCCCGTCAGGAAAATCTCTAGAACAGCCAAGCCCAGCCCTGCTCCTCCACTTGGTAGAGGGGAACTTCCCTGTGGCAGAATTCAGCTTTGTGCTACGAACACAGGGATCAACTGCTTTGTCTTAGCCTTGAAGGAACAAGTTTAGCAATACCTATACTTGGCTATTTTTAAGAAAGACTAAGAACTTGGGACTGTTTACCTTTAAAAAGTGAAGCCAAGGATGGGATGCTGTTAAGTTTCCCATAGCACATTTGAAATCTAAACTGAAGGGAAAAAAGAGAGTCAATTCTCTCTGATAAATTAAATTTATGCTTTACATTAGACTCCCATATTTGAAGAGATTCCTCCCTTGCCCCCTGATTGTTTTAAAATTACTTCTAAGAAAAGGAATGAGGACAAAAAAGGCTGGTCTTAAAATAAAACTCGATAAATTATGACTGTTGTGTAATATTGTTACCCTCTGTATCAAAAGCCAGACTTAATCTTGGAGCATTTTTCTTTTTATGCATCAAGGATGCAGCTACTAAGTGCTTCTGTTCCCAAAGTACCTTTCCAACCTGCTTCCTTTGAAAGCAACATCCACTCAAAAGCTTGAAAGGGGGAAAATATGAACATTCAAAAAAAAAAAAAAAAAAAGGTTAAATAATGTGCTGTATCCTTATTCAAAGCCAGAAAGCTCCTATGCAGCCTGCGAGTAGAACCCCCCTGCAAAACCCTTTCCAGAAGACTGGAAGAGCCCTGCAGGAACATGGAGCCAGACTATAATACAGTGGTTTGGGCAGCTCCAAAGGGTTTCTCTACAAAGCAATATTCTCCAACAGAGCAGCTAGTACCTGCTGCAAAGGTAAGTGAGCATCACTGCAATACCAGCTGTGGTTATTGGTATCGCACAGTTCCAGAGTTACATTTATTTCACCTTCCCTTTGTTCTTTTCCTAACGGAATAATCCAACAGTGATTGTAGCAAGATCTTCTAGACAATCTTCCTTCCATTCCACATTCAATTCATCATATATATTATGTATATGGTAATATATATATATTTTATACATGTGGCATATTTGTAAAATCAAAGCACGAGGTAACTCCTGCAGAATAAACAAGATAAATTTCTTCCCTGACACACAGTGAAAGATCTGAAAAAGAAGAATAAAAAGGCGAAGTTCAATTCTATAATAACCTAGACAGAGTTATGCAGAAAGAAAGTTTAACCTCAACATTTTACCTTATCATCACCTTACTGTCTGGGTAAATCACAGTTCAGACACTAGGTCCCAACAAGAAATTTCACACCTGTAACAAGATAAGGCTTATACTGAGCAAGCACCATGGAGATCTTAAATTTGTTACAAACTATGTTTTATAAATATTAAAACTGAAATCTGTTAGCCATAACACGGTCTAAGTTATTCTTCATTTCTTTGCAAGCTGAGGAAAAAAACACCAAATAGATCAAGTAATTACAACAAGCCAGGCTTCTTTGCCTCTTAAAGATACCAAATATGCAAAGCATTAATTTTATTAGATTGATTTTTGTCTATTAACATTGCATCAGTTTTAACCTACATTCACAGCAGAATTTTTATAATAGCAATTAGTAGCAGTTTAGCTGCTATATTAGAAATCTCTTTAAACAGAAACTTATCACTAGCTATTCAGATAACTTTAACATAAAGTGCAAAATCACAGTAAAATTCAGACAGATCTACGCCCCAGCTCTTACTCAGTGGAAGATAAAGCCTGCAAAACCAGTAGATAGGGACGCACTGTACAGAGTGTGACCTGAATGTATCACTTTTCCCATTATCAGACAAGAATTATTTTTCCAATTTTTAATAGTAACAATAACAATAAAAAAATAAAGTTACAAACATAAAACAAAACACATTGGTTAGACTACCTGAAGCTTATTGCTATACTGGGTACCTTCACCTGATAAATGCGTTCGGAAGAACTGAGACACAGTTCATTTCTTGATAGCCCTTCCTCGATTCGAACTTGAAGGAATCAACTACCAGGGCATAAATACATCATTCTGTTGGGGACAAAAGTTATAAAAAAAACCGTACATATGCATATGTGATTTTATTTACATACATATATATTTATATAATGTGCATGTACACACACACAGTTGGTTTTGAGCTACCTGCAGAGCAGGTGTGTAAACACACCATCATCATTCAAGTAGTAAGAAAGGTGGCCAGCACTAGCTCTTGTTCCTATTGCCACTGCTTCTCTCCATTTGAGCAGTGAAAAGTCCACTTTTTATTAGAACAGGGTTCGGTTAATGAAGCGTAACCCAAGCTTTCACATGTCGCTCCGGAACACTTGTCTTCAGCAAACAACAAGGAACACTTGTCTTCAGCAAACACCCTTTCAGTGCAAAGGAACCATCAAAAACCGTATGTCTTTCCCTTACATCCACCTGCCTAGCTAGTTTTAGCTAAGCCCTTGGTACTAGGGCTTAACTAGCAAGTCAGCATCATCCACAAGGAAGACTAGTGGTTTGCCAAGAGAATTCAAAGATCTAAGTGAATTCCTGGGCCAACTGCCTCCTTCCCAATTGCTAGCATCACTTTTAATGCTTCCCCCAGAAGAGCAGTTTAGCAGGTCAGGCTTCAATAGATAAACTATTATAAACCAAGGTACATAAACTTTGTGACATTACCAAGCTCAATTTGCTGGCAAACACAAGACACCACTGCCAAAACCCCACTGCCACAACAGAAAACAGCCTGAATAGCAAAGCTTTTAGCAGTCCCTCCTGTTGGTAGTTTTAGGTAAGTATGAAACTCACAACTTATGTTCCCTTAAATTCATTTTCACCCAATATCCTCCTTCATATCTTTGTTACATTTCAGTACTGCTGGTGCATTTATCAAGGAAACTTTACTGTGTGCAGAGATACAACAGAAGATACAGAGTAATTTTGGAGGGGTGCAGGTTCACTTTCCACTTGGACCACCAGACAGATAACCAAAGTTTAAGGCCCAGCTGTTGCACTCCAAGTAAGGGGCCTTCCCCAGACGAGCTGGACTGTATAAGGCCATGGCATGCAAAGAAATTCTGGCCATACCTTTTCTTCATCATTAACACCTAAACGAAGAACAGCCCTGTAGCAATGTGCTCTTCTGGTCTGAAGTGATCTTCCCACAGACATCTTCTACGGGGCTATACACTGCTTCAGATTCTTCCCTAAATTTAGCAGCAGCTATTTCAACACCAGGACTAAGTAAGATTTTTAGAAATCTATTCTGTAAATTCCCTTGGTATTTCAAAATACACTCGTGTTTTGAAGATGCACACAAGACACCGAGTAGAGCATGTGGGATATTGCCATGCAACCAGTGACAAGATTTGAGTCTTTGTCCATCAGTTCTTCACCATTTGACTAACAATCAAGTTTGACAATCCAGGTCTCATGCAGTCTGAATAAATAAAAGCAAAAGGCTCTATCCTTACACAGCAGAAACATCACTGGTTTCATCCCCTAGATGAGTTTTCCCTACCACCTAAAGGGTGCCAAGATAAAAACTAGTCGTAAAAGGTTAAGTTTGACCATCTGCTGCACATTCAGATGCATATATTTAAAAAGTCATTTTGTACTCAAAATCCTGGAATATTCTAGGAATAAAACCTGCTAATCTGCCACCAAGTAAATAAATAAATATAGCGGGGTTAATTCCTATCTACCTAGTTTCTATCTATTTTTCTATCAAAAAATAACTAATTTTTGGTATCCTTTATATTTTTGCCAGTGATATTAACAGATCTTTTTCTGGTATTCTGATCTAATATTGGATGACAGTTCAAAAATCTCATCTTTAAAAGAAAAGTCCTCACTTCTATATTGATCTAAACTGCCAATGGCCTTAAAAACCCAAGTAATCTGAATTTCTTCCATTTAATCCATGTTCTGCAATTATGGAAACATGTTACGCATTTCTGTTCACATACAAAAGGACAGTCTAACAGATGTAAACTATTTATTGAATATTTGCCACCGATATTGTTAAATACATAATCTTGCAGTTTTCGCTTTCAAGTTAAAATGTCAGAAACAGAACACCAAATATTTACAATTCTTATAAGGAATGTTACATAATGACACATTAAGGCGTAAATTCTTTTGGCTTATAATTCTGAAAAGAATGATAATAGCAAAAAGTGATGCAAAGTCTTCATTGTGAGATTATGATTAAGCTACAATGTTTTACAAAAATATGGTGTAAAATGGCAATAATCCCATTCAAAATCCTGCATTAAGGCCCCTTCAAGAGGGGCTGATAATTTATACAGTCAAAACTTTAAAATTTACATATAAAGGTACCCTATCCACCATTGAAAAGTACAACTCAACATATACAGTTTTCAGGCCACAGTTTTGAAGGTCTGGAGTATCAAGTTGGTTTGATGAATTAGTCGGTTGGCACTTATGAACACATTTATTGCCCTGTTAGAAAAGAAAAAAGATAATACTTCAGACAATTCCATAATTGTGTCATCTCAGTGAATCAGACATAGCATCAAATCTGGGTAACTAAATATATTAGCATCTAGGCTTTGCAAAAGGGAAGCACCTGGGTATGTTTCTACCTTAAGCCTACCTTTACAGCTACCAAACCAATAGCATTTCCAGACCTACCTCTCCTGACCATTTATTGGCAGGAACCTCTTTAGGTTTTGACTCTCAATCACTTAGTTTTGGGAATCTGACTAACTAAAAAGCATTGAACAGATGGTCATTGAATGTCTTTTCTTTTTTTTTTTTTTTTTTGTCCCTGGAGCTGAACACTGCCTTCTCTGATCACTTCGGCAGCTCCTTCCTCAACAAGGACTGACCAGGCACACATACAGACACAAATCTCCATTTTGTCTCCTCACATAAAGATGGGAAGGGTGAGGTCACTACATCTTTAACTAAGTAATTGTACCTCTGAGCACAACTGTATCTTGTTAAGTGCTACCACCTTTTGGTGGGGCCACACCAACTTACATGGCATGCGGTTCTGAGGCAGTTAAATTACTTCTTATTCCTGAAGGATAAGGAATTCAAGTCTTATTACATATCTTGCAAGGAATCCCACCTATGTATGGCATTTAAAGCTTATGCCCAGCACACATGGCACAGCATTGACTTCACACAAGGCTTAAAGCTGGTCTCTGAGTATGCCTGGGGTATGTGCACATACACCAGCACTCCCCCACATTTCAGGCCCACCTCAACCTATCCACAGTATATCCTGTTTACACTGAAATTATGTGAATACTTATCTATACACTATAGGATATTCAGAATCATAAAGCTACTATAATCCACTCTTTGGTGGCACACACAAGTTTAGACCCAATGAGAGGGAAAAGAAGGCTCAATCCTTTAATAGGAGCAAGGTGGTATTCACAGCTGCGCTCATAGGACTCCTTTCCTCTAGGAACACACTATCCCCTGGATGCTTTAAGCCTTTGCTAAGTTCAGCAAGACCAGCAATGCAAGTCAGTTCTCATCTGCAAAACAGCATCATGTAGAACACACTTTGGTACCATAAAAACCCGAGAGGTGTAAGAACACCAGCATGCAAAACCTCTGCTACAATGAAATACAAGAAAAACAACTTCAAAACCCAAGGCCTGGAAAAAAGCCTCACTTAACTGACTAAGCCACTAGGGAGAACATAAAAACATGAATGTGCTGAGTCATTCCAAATATTACAATGCACTAAGTAGCTATGAAGAAAGGAAGATAAAAATTTAAGTCACCTAAAAATGCTGCATAGATATTAAGTGTTTTGCAGATTATATTTTGAAATAAGGAAGTTATTTTTTCATATAAGGTATTCGCAAGTTTCCTTGTACATACATACACACACAAAACACCACATGAGGCAACACAGCCACACGTGTAAAAATTCCAAGCTAGTTCTGTATGTGGGTGTTGCATAGTCTTAGCAGATAGATTGTCCCTCCCCACAACTGGGGGGAGGAAAAAAGAATACTATTTTATACTATTTTAAAGCAGCCACAATAGTCTGAACCTAGATAGGAAAAAACAACATTACAGCAGCTCTGAGCAAGGTTGTTTATGATCAAAAGCTTATCTGATTTTTCTTATCATGCCACTTAGTCAAATACAAGATTCTTTTCTTCCCCATTAAGCACAGTCTGTGATAAGCATACTCACTTTCCATCTTTAAAATAGGTTTTCAGAGTATCACTGAAACTTTTGGAGTATTTTACAAACTCTTTCTTTTGGTGCTCAAGTGCCTAAGAAAACAACAACAAAAGACAACAGAAGTAGAATCTTCAAGTAACCGTTCGCCAGAGTGAGGGTACATTTAGTAAGTTAAAAAAGGAAGAGGAAAATAGTTTAAAAATATGCACATACAGGAACTGAAATATTTTAGAAGACATATAGAAAAAATATTCCACTAAATTGATAACTAATAAAATAATTTTCTTGCTAAAGCAGTATGTCTTGTTGAAGTTTTCCTTGGCTACGCATTTTCATTCTATCATCAATCAGTTAAGCTCTCCTATTCACCCTTTGACCATAAGGATATGCTTCCTCTTATACTATTAAAAGAGCCATATAAAGAAGTTATTTCACATACCCTCCGGTTCTGGTATTGATATTTCTTGAAGACATTATTTACTGTGTCAAGAAGTTCCTTTATTGCACTCGCGATGTCCCTATTTGGCAATAAAAAGATAGTTGTAATATCCTTAAATTATCCTAATTTAAGGCTGGAATTTAATGCCCTTCTACAAGCAGACAAATTGTATTTCTTAAAACAGTCTCTACTTTATAGAACTAATGTCAGATAGAATGTAGTGAGACCCAAAGCAAAGAGCCTGTCAAGTTGCGAAGTAATTCACACTGGGTATCAACAAGTTCATTTCTGTCTAGGAACATGAGGGTCTTGTTAAAAATCCTCTGCTCTGTTCACTTTTATACGCATAGGTCTAGCTATCCTCTCCCTCCACATCAGGAATCACTCTTTTCACATGTTTTGTGATTAGCATCATAGATGCAACAGAACAAAAAATGTCTTTGTGGAGACGTCAGTGGTAATAGAGATCTCCTGTCCCTCCTCAAAGGCTAGGTATTGTATCGCTGTGTAGTTCAAACTAATCAAAAGGACCCATCCTTAATAAGGTTTTAGCATTCCCTCTTGCTGCGTTGAGAAATTCTTCATTCCTTGGCCAAATATCATTAGGGGGTGTCAATAACATCAGGAGAGTCAGAGTTGTAGCTCTGTGGGGATATGATGCATTATCTTTGATAAATTCATTTTGGTAACTTTTTGCATTTCAGAGTACTCAAGATAATTTGTAGCTCTGTGGGGATATGATGCATTAGTTTTGATAAATTTGTTATTTTGGTAACTTTTGCATTTCAGAGTACTCAAGCAAATTTACTGCTCACTAGGCAGAGTGTACAGATATTCAAAGTATTTTTCTGCTACAGAGTTACAAAGTAATTATTTTCTTCTGAGATCAATAACATTTCAAAAATACATCAATGAAGTACACTGAATCCAAAATTAATTGTGAGGTATCCAATAAATCAAGACTTCACATGAGTACAACAACTTTGTTTCATACTTAATATTTGTCATTCTCCAAGGGTTCTCCGCAATCTTAAGATACAAAAATTCTCTACTGACTTTATTCTCTTAAGAAGGGAAATTAAACACTTTCAACTCCTTGCTGAAGCTACCAATTCTGAAAGACAGAATGCCCTTTGGATTACAAAAGAACTTGCAGGCAAGGGTTGTGAGGGTAGAGAAAAGATTAAAATGAGACATGAGTAAAAATGGGTCAGGTAAACTAACTGGTTTACCAAGTATTTTCACCAAATGAATGAGTCTGTCCTTAAGAACTCTCTGCAGGAGGCAGAACCCCTCCCACACTCTGCTGTCAGAGACTCGCTGCACAATCTGTTCATCTGATCCCCAGCAGGAAAGCAGGAGGATTCTGCATGTGCAGTGACAACAGAACAAGGCCCCTCCTGAGAGGAATCCAATTGCTGACAAGGTTTCTCAGCGTCAACGAGATTCCACATCCTACCATTGTGCTCTTTGCCTGTACTCCAAGGAAAAAGGATCCCCTAGTATCAAATGCTAGGAGGAGGACTATGTTTTTGAGGGAAAGATGGGAGAGGAGGGCAGCTGACTTCTAGGAAGCCCTTTATTAGATATGGATAAGAGGCAAAACTACAAAAGCCTTACATTATATAAAAAGGTTGCATAATACTGCATAGCTCTTCTTGAAGATGCCTTTTTGAGTCCTGCCACCCTAACAGTACTTCAGCAGCTCTATGCGCACATCCACTTTACAGTATAAAGGGAGCAAATGAATATAAACATGAAAGCAAAGGCAATTCTATACTCAATATCCATTAAACAAATGCTGTTACATTGTCTTAGGGTAGCTCTATAGCTTCATATTGATGCACTCTACATATCTTTTAAAATAAATTGCAAAAGTTAAATAGAATTCCAGTAGTGCAATTAAGTTGCTGTCACTTTAATGGTTAGATCTTTAATCCACACAATTTATCCTAAGATATCAACAAAATTGTTCCTAGCACATATTTACTATTTTATATTTCAGAGTCATGAACAAGAGAATTATACCCAGGGGTAGAATGATATTTTAGGACTTCAAGGAAAGTACCACAGTAGTAACATTGTAGGCTTGGGCAGCCATTTTTATGAAATCTGCAACAGTGGAAGTGGTAGAGTGTAACTAGATTCAGAATATTATGTGCAAAGCAACACTCTATGAATGTCACCACAAACTAGTTCTTGCATGAGGGGAAAAAAAAAAAATGACTTCAACTCAGTTTCATGACTGTTGGAACTGAAGCGTTATCTGATCCTAAAAGTTCAGCCCAAAAATATTATTCAAGAAAAACTAATTCTTTTTCCTACCTGTGCATAGATATTTAGTTTATTTAAAACACATCACTAGTTATCCTGACTTGGGCTCCCCAGGAAGGAATCGCCTCAGCAAGTATCAGCACAAAACTGGTTTTTAGTTTGTCATTTTGAAGGACAAAGTGTTTTGATCTTGATCCTCCAATAAATACATTATATAGCACTTACTTGATTGTCTGAAGAAATCTCACTCTGTCATTTATCTCATCAGGAATCTTACTAAGAATCTGTTTAAGTGCTCGTGCCTTTTCATTCAGGTCTTGAAATTCTGGTTCTGGTCTTTCAATCATATATTCTAACAAGAAGAACATTCAAATATTCCATTAGTTTCTAGTGACAGCTAAAACTGCTACTTCACAAAATGCAGCAGTATCCCCACGGCTCAAGTCAAGGTGAAAACAGCCAAAAACAGCCACACGCACAAAATGGCAATGTCTATGCTTTCCATCAACAGAAATAATATTTCTAAATGGAAATCTGAACAGGAAAGAAGCCCAACTTATTTTATCAGTGTGAGACAATGAAAATATTGCACTAATTAAACATAGTCTAAAAATACTTTACTGCTCCTTTTTGCTCATATAGCTACTATTAATAATTTGAAGCATGGAAGCAAAAGGCAAGTTTTATTCTCCTCCATATTTGCTTTTCTCCCCTGGTTGTTTAAATTGCAAAAGGCGAACCATGCAATTCGCCAAATAAATGTAAACTCTAAACATTCATTCTCTCCCTCTTTCTTCCATTAGCCAACTATTCAGACAGTATTACTGTTCTCCTATGCTGACTAACAGGAAACCTATTAAGAAAAAGAACTTTTGTAAATAGGTACAGAGAAACACAAATTGCCAGGTAATAGTATAACTAAAGACATTCATATTCAACATAAGGGATGAGATTTTACCTTCTACATCATCAGCTGCCATACGCAGAAGAGACTCTGTGAAGTTGACATCCACACTTTTTTTCTCCAGAATTTTCATAATGATGTCCTGTGTGAGACCTGGATTTTCTTTTTCAGCCTGCATTGCAAAGGTTTTTATTTAGACATGCAAGACATGAATACTGCAAGCATCAAGGCAGACTTTTATGCAACACCCTTCACACACAGCAGGAGTTTGCTAGAAACTTTAAGAGCCTAATGGGCTTAAGCAAGCAGATTACATTGCACATCATTCCTCTGCTACAACATCCATTTTTCTTAGATAATATCAGGAGTTTTGCATAAGCAACTTTCCTAATAAGCTTTTCCATTCGTTTCAATTTAAATAAGAAATATTCCATATTAAAGCTCTATACATTCTGTTTTACTCCCAGAAACAAACTTCGAGTGAATTGACATTAGAGGTATTCACACTACCTGTGTTGCTATCAAAAGACTGTGCTGTATTAAATAAGAATGAGAAGTTTATTTTAGTACTACCATTTTTCAACACCATAGCTTTTTCATTACTTGCACTCTGCTTAGCACTTTATCACCAGTTTTTAAAATATTTTTTTTTAACATCTAAGAGCTCTAGTTGAGAATCAAGCCTGCCTACGTACAGTCAAATGCAAAGATAGGGAAGTATTATTTACACAACTCAAACTAAGAAGGTATATTACAGTTATTTTGTTTAAAGAAAAAAAAAATCACCATCATCTGTAAGAAAAGCACTAGGAAAAAAAACATTTGTAAAGATTTAAAATATGTAAAATAAAAATTCTAAAAGGAAAGGCATCTTTTTTTTCCCATTTACAGCTAGGTGCAAATATACAAAACACTAAACCTCCTCCTAGCCAAATAACAACAAAATTCCATATCCATTCATACTATAAATAATTTTTAAAGTTTGCTACGTTCTTATTTGCCCATAAGCATCTATTCTAAGTATCCTTGTCATGGTACAGACTAAAATTGTTACCTTTACCTCTTTAGCCATGGCTTTCAGATTCCTATTCATTACATGTACTGCCACATTTCTCCCACTTACCAGTGGATATATAAAAATAATTGATTGGTAATATGTATAGAGTTATTTTAAGCTCCATTACAGATATTTTATATTCCAGATAATCATTCCTCAATACACATTACTGCTCACCTTAATAAAAGCTGCTCTCAGTGTCTGAGCTGCGGATAGATTTACTCTTTCTAGCTGCAATTAAAGGAGAATGATTAGCAATTCCAGTGCTATCAGAACAAAGCAACCAGTCAGATCTTACCTTAGAGCAGAATGGAAACAGGAACAGACAAATCTGAATGATTGTAAAAAAGGACTGTCACTATAAATAAAACCACAAAAAAGCCCAAATTCATCACTGGACATGTTTTGATCTTGTGCAGTTCCTAAGAAGTCTTTGAAAACATTCTGACCATCTCCAGGGTTTGTGGATAGAGAAATATCCTACAAAGTAAAGCCACTAGCAACAAAGATACTATGCTGTTCACAGGTAACTGCATGTTACTGGTCACAAAACACAGAAATTCCTAAAACTATACTGTATTGTCCACTATTAGAGCTGAAATATCATCATCTGCAGAAAATGCCCAAAATTTACAATAAAAAAGGAAACACTAAAGTAATAATCTCTAAAGGAATGGCACATTCAGATATATGTATAATTTGGCCAGGATAGTTAGTAAACTTCAACTTCTACCTTGTGCACATCAATCAACTTTTTTTGGTGAAAATCTTGTCTAGTGCAAAACTTAAGCAAAAAAGATCAGGGCCAAGATAACTAACAACCTTTTAGGGTTGCCTTAATGGAGAGGATTTAAAAAAAAAAAAAAATCCACAGCAGACTGTGCTAGATGTGTGGCAGAAAGCTTTCCATATCAAGATGAGCAACCTACTTTTGTGATCAAATTTCCAAATTAAATGGGTTTATTGCGTTCTAGAGCAAAACCACACAGCTTACCTCATTGAAGACAGGGTACATAACTGCATAAAGTGGCATGGAAACCATAGAAGTGGTCTCTGCTTCATTCTTCATCTCTTCCATTGTCATCCTCATTCAAAGCCCCACTTTTCAGGAAAAATGCTATAGAAGCATAAAACTCCTCATTCACTGAAGCGTTTCTTCTTTTTCTTCGTTGTGCAAGAATTAAGAACCTAAAAAGTATACTGTCCTTAGGACACATGAGGGGAGAGGGGGGAAAAAAAGTAATAAAAAAGAATGGTTATGACTGAAGTTTTCTAAAAATGAAAAGGCACACAACAACTTTAAGTTTACAACTGCCCAGAAAGTAGGAATTATTTTACAGATGGAGTTTAAGTAAATGTTTCCACTTAACTGAATTTTAAAACAAGTTCAAAATTAAGTGATCACATATCTTTAGTGAGGTACTAAGCTGAAGAGCTTTAAGTTTTTACATAACTCATTTGCCCAAAAGTAGCAATTTTATTTAATTTGAAATACATTAATCTTGCCACTACAAGTAAGCAACAGTGTAAGATTGCTGTCAACTCTCATACACGAAAAGCTTTGTTTAAAAGCACTAAATGATACAAACCCAAAATACTAGCAGATGTGTTAAGATAGAGCTAGCATTAAAACTAGATACCTATTCCAAAATACATAGCATTTGTAGCAAGCTATAATTCTGCTACTGGACATAACTATCAGTGTCTGCTTCCTATCTGTTTGAGTTCTGAATACTGCGTCTTTGTTTTCATATTAGCAGAAGTCTTGTTTCCATTCAGGGTGTGTCAATAGACATTAACTCAATAAAAACTGCTCCAGTAACTGAACCTAATTTTTGGAAGTTCTCCACCCAGTCCAGCTCATCCTCCCCAACATGGAGCGATCACTGCTCAGACCCAGAAGCATTCTGGAAAAAAAGGTCACCCTGTAGCTCATAAGAAATCTCTGTAAAAGCACGCTGTCTTGTCTCGGTGTTTTAGCATAAAGACAACTCAAAGGGAATTTAAGAAATATCACAAGCTATTACTGTAAGCAGTATCACTTCTCAGGAGTTCAAATAGTTAAGAAAAGCCCAAACGTTTCTTCTTGCTGTATTCTTTCCTATGCTTTGCAATGGCTAAGAGCTTTCTGCATAAAGATGTTCATTTGACCCAGGACAGGTAGAATGCTTAGGGTTGGAAGGGACCTCTAGAGATCATCTAGTCCAAAAACATATAGTACAGGTACTAGTCCAAAAACATATAGTACAGGTACTAGTCCAAAAACATATAGTACAGGTACTAGTCCAAAAACATATAGTACAGGTACTAGTCCAAAAACATATAGTACAGGTACATATAGTAGTTAACTATAATTACACAAAGAAATTTGTTACTGGTTACAGCAAGCACTGTATAGTCACTTGGGTGACTGTAAGTATCATGCATGTCATTTCCAAGTATATGACTATGCGGTTTGAATTTAACCAAAAAGTGAGAAATCAAGTAAAGAATTAGTCACATGGCAGAAACACCCCACAGTTGAGAAACAATTTGAACGCAAATACGACTGCCATCAGAAGGGAGTGCTATTTATTGAAGTCTTTTTACATGAATTATCTATCCTAATTTTTATCATCTTCATTTCACGCACTGTTCAGGCCCTTCATAACATACACAGGCAGATTCTTATAGCCATAAAAAGGCCTACTGTGATTTTAAAAAGGGATACGACCATATGAAGAAGGTCCACATAGACCAAACTATGAAAATAGGATTCGCACATTTCTGTCACTTACAGCAGCTATTTTACAGCTGTCAAGAACACAGAATACAAGCGAATATTCATCACGCCTCAAAGATAAGTATATTTTCAAAAATTCTTTCAAAGTTATAAAATCATGCAAACTCTCAGGGAAAATACCAGTCTAAACAAGTTTTCATTCACACCTGCTGGTACAGCAAGCATTAGCTGTCCTATTTATTACAGGTGCATATTCCCTGTACTAAGTACCTCGGACACATGAGGGGACAGGGAGGGGAAGCACAGAACTGTTTGTTTTGCTGATTAATTCTGTGTTTCTGCAAGTTCAGTAGAAAGAAATAATCAAGGGACATACTACATAAAGGAGGACCTCTGAAAAGAACATTTCCAGACTAATTTACTGCAAGCTTTTTAGCTAAATTATTGTCATGAATAGATTTTTGGTTTAGTTTGAGAGCACCATATCAAGTAATGGAACAATATTTTTCATTTTGGGAGGACAAAACCATTAGATAAAATTAGACTGTTAACCAGTGATTATTAACCTACGATATAGTTTAATATGCCATATAGAAACAAATATACGCAGTCTATCGTCTCTTTACCAGACATCAACATCCAAAAAACACAAAAACAGAACGGGAATTTATATTAATATAGAGGATATATGTGTTATGACTGAAGAAAAGAGGTAGTTTCAAAAACATGTTCATAAAAATGTATGTAAGAAACATCAAGTACTTTTGTTGCCAGTCTATGAACAGAAATATAGTCAAGGTATCACTAGCACTTGTTGTCTGTTGTTTTATAAAGGTTCTCATCTTCCAGAAGATTGACATGCAATTACCTAATGTATTTGACTGTTAATATTGCCACATTTCCTAACTGGAAAAATGACTTCTTTACATCTTACATATATAATTTAGGTGTGCCACAGTCTTTAATGATAAAAAATAGCAGAATTTGGAGTATTTCAAAAACAAAACAAACAAAACAACAACCACCACCACACATTCA
>NW_010587620.1:20752-37093 GCF_000705375.1 Tinamus guttatus | reverse complement strand
AAAAGTAGTTAGCCTCTTCAGGCATGTAAAATGATGAATTTTTGTTTCTAAAAGTAGTTAGCCTCTTCAGGCATGTTAAATGATGATTTTTTTGTTGAACAAAAGCTGAGTATTTTGCAATAATTACCACTGTTATGAACATTGGTTAGAGTGGGAACAGACTTTTGTTTTTGTATAAATGAGCTTGGTAAATCATTTCCTAACTAACTGTTGCAAAATCAAGCTAGCAGATGTGAAATGTCTTAAATTCCTGGCATGGAGGAATGGATCAGAGCTGCAGTACAGCAGACTGTGCTGTTTTTTTCCCGATCTTAAATGTTCTTCGTACTGTATTTACTTTAGACAGATAATACTTTGTCTCCTACTGTGTTGCTGAGTAGGATAGGTGTTCTATAGGAATAGGAATATCAAGTATCTAGTTATTTATGGCTCTAAATTAGAAGGATTTTTAAAATATTTTCTAACTTTGCTTTTGACCACAACGAATTGAGGCACTGGAGCAGTTGAGTCCGCAGCTGCCACCAGCTGTAGGATGGAGCGGTCAGGTACACTGAGGTGTTTGCTAACAGGCTGCAGGGATCTGGAAGAGTGTGGATTTAACAGAGAACCGTGGGAGCAGATCTTCCTTCCTACAAGACTTTTTTTCAGTTGCTGGGGTCATGTGGAGATATGTGAAAAATAGTTGAGTATTCCAAGGAGGCAACCCCAAATCCTAGTGACCAAAATGATTGATAACGTTTAAGAAATTTTCTGTAGTGGGTTGTTCTCATTCTTTCATAAAAGATGTGATGTGCCTTGACAACTTTTGCCATTCAGTGCTCCTGTCACATTTAGATGCATGGAAATGTTTTGACATAAATGAATAAAAGCAGAAAGAGCACCTATCCCAGGTGAAGTGGAAGTTGTCCATACAATATTACAGACTGTGCAGCATAAAATAGGAAACCAGAATTTGTAAATCTGGCATTTTTGCCTTGATATTGAAGCAACTTTGCCTCAGCAGCAAATCTGTGCTTGCAAGCTCTAGAGAATGCTTTAAAGTACTCTCAGAAATCATTTTTGACCTTGTGTCTAGTAACTCGTCGAACTAAGCCTCAGATATGAGCAGAGCTATCAAGATACAAACAGAAGAGAATCATAAAACAGCTTGTGTTAGAGTCAGTAGATGTAAGTGGTAGAGGGAAGAAGTAGGTAAGCTCAGATTTGAGGTATGAACACTAGATAAATGCTGCATTTCCAAATTGCAAGTTGGTAGAAAGTTTCTTGCAGTCACCCTACACTTAGTGGATTACACTCATATTTCTCAAAAGTTGCTGGCTCAAGGAGCGTAAGAGCTAAATAACACATACTGTTCCTGGATTTGTTTTAAGAGATGGTGATATTACAGCCCCTAAACCTGAAGTTCCTATAATATGGACAGGTGAATACGCACCGCGACTGACATCGTGCGAATGTCCAGTAGTCACAGGTGAACAGCTTTTACTGTTAAGGTTTTGATCTCGTAGAGCACTTAAAACATTAGTTAATTTGAGGTTTACATCTCACTTTATGAGCTTAAGATGGTGACCTTAACTTTTAAGGTAACAAATCGACTTTTGCAAATAACCCTGGAAACTGTGGGAATCTTCTTTGTCTGGTGCAACAAGACACAGGGTGTATCGAGTCACAGGAAAATTGCAGGCTGTATTTCAAGACCCATTTTAGTTTTTCTCAAATTAGTCAGGAAGTGGGTGGTTTGGGCCATGTCTAAGTTTGACTGCGTGTTTCTTATGTGTTGATCTCTCAATCTTTTCTAGGCCATTCCTTCTGCTTCCAGCAGTCAGTAGGTGATATAGCACAATTCATTATTTAATATGTATAATCTATATTTAGCATTGCTCCCTAATTTAAGCACTCATCTGAAGGTAATGAAAGATTTAAATCGGAAGCTCTTAGCTTTTAGCACATGAGTTTAGTGATTAAAAAATGTCAACAACATATTTTGGTTCTGTTCTGTGCGTAGGTTTGTCTTGCCAGTCTGTTTGTGTTCTCAATAGGTACCTGCCTTTGCATATGTACATACTGGGGTTTGGATGGGCTTTGTATTAGTTATGTGAATAAGAGCACATGCGTTGGCCCTGGTCGGTCCTGTGTCTTTCCCCTGGTGAAATTGCCCTTGTGCTGTTGGGGTGCCCTGTTTAGGGGTGCCAGCGTTTGTGTTTAAACATCTGCTGCTCAGTAATCCTTGAATAGAAAATGCTTGTGCGGAAAGAAAGGGCAAACTTTCTCCCTTGCCTGCGGGGCCTTGGGTGGCCGAGCTTTTGTCCTGTGAACAACAGCACGAATGTTGAAACAATAAAACAATCCGGCTCTCGGCTCTCCCTGGGTGCGTGCGTCAGCAGGACCTGCTCCGAACGCTGTATCCTTCCAGCCCTGTGCTAACGCTGACAGGATGCAGGAGCTGCCGCAGAGCCCGGCGTCCTGCTCCAGGGAAAACCAAGCCCCGGAGTCATGGGACCGAATCGGAGCTCCGGCTGAGTAAAGGGAAAAGCGGTTCCTGAGCTGACCTCGCAGTAAAAGCGAATCGGAGCTCCGGCTGAGTAAAGGGAGAAGCAGTTCCCAAGCTGTAAAAGAGATGCCACACAGGATGTGCAAGGGGAAGAGGGGCTCCAGGAGTGGTTTTTGGGGCAAGGCCCATGCAGCCTGCTAATGTAGCACATTGCTGAGGACCCTTGGAGGCTTGGGGAAGAGGAGCTCTGGTCTGAGGTGATGCTGATGCAGTGGTGCTGGGTGCTGCTCTCTGCACAGGCTCTGCCCTCGTGTGGCTGCAGATCCCCTGGGGAGAAGGTGCAGGGCCCGTGGGGCACAGCACAACCAGCTGCTTGTCCAAGCTAGCAAACGTGTGTGCTCAGGATGTGAGTGTATCTGCTGTATCTAAGCCACAGGGGCAGCAAAACGATGCTCCTGTGTTGCCTCAAAATGCAACTCGGGTTCCTGAGTGAGGGGTTTAATGAGCAGAGAAGATGCTTGTTCTCCAAAGGGTTCCCTGCAAGAGGTATCTGCAACTGGCACAGGATTTGGGAAAAAGCTGCAGTTGCTGTAGTGGGCCGTTCAATTAAGCTCATTGATCAGTCCCTCTAGCGCGTGTCAGTGTGTTAATGAAGGGAGCCCCCAGCAATGCAGGCTGCAGGAGGAAGCAGGCCTTCCTTTTTAGACAAAGTGTCTAATTGTATTTGGCAGATGGCACTTTAGTACTGGCTTCACTAGGCCCAAACTGGATTAATTTTCCTTTTAAACAATGCAGCTAATGTGGCTGAAAAGAAGCTTTCAGGCTCATCGATTCATGTGGAGATCTGTGTAGGGGAGGAGAGTTTAATCCTTTGCAGCGCTCCACCTGGTGTATTTCTAAGTGTTTTTGTAAGTGGGTATGCACGTGTTGGTGCCTTCTATAGAAATACTGAACAAGGCTGGATTTTAAGTATCAGAAGCTCAAAACTTAAGGGATGGTTGCCCTAACATGGGACAGGGGGAGTGGGTGGATGTTTCTTAAAGCAGGGCTGGTCCTGAAGGAACAGCAGAAACTCAGAAGTGTCCCTTCTGGTGTCATTTTTCTGCCTTTTGGTAGCTTTTATAAGGCTCTGATTCCCTCTAGTGGTTCAACCTGGAAAAACTTTTTATTTTTTCCATTTTGCCAATAGTTTGTGACCCCTTCTGCTTTTTTATGTTGCTGTTCAAAGACATTTCTACTCTACTTACGCTGTGCTTTTAAGGTTAAGCTTTTTGTTTCTGATCTGGTCTCTTATTTCCACTGTTGAAACATACGTAAAGAGGGATCTCCAGGACTAGGGACAAGGCTCCAAGCTTTGTCACACGGATATGGGAACTAAGCGCATGGCCCTTGGAAGTGTCCCGGGTTCAAATGATATTCATGAAAGAGGGTAGCCAAAAAGTGAAGGCAAAAGTGAACAAGTCATCTGGAATCTTGAGTTCATGGAGGATATAGGTGTGTGCATAGAGTCTGCGAATCTCCAGGCTGCCTTTATGGTTTTCAAGCAAATTTCACTGTGCAGATGAAGGTTAACGAAAGGCTTGTGCGATTTCGCTATTGACAGCTCTGGAGTGTGAAGCCATCTGTTTTACATGCTTAAATACTAGTGTGAAACTCACTCCCTGTATACATATAGATGTCATTTTGGATCAGCTGCAATCTGTCCATGAAGTCAAGCTGTTGGGTTTTTTTTATGCTGTGAAGCAAACGAAGAATCCAGCGAAATCTAAGCCAGCTTGGTTTGTCACGGCAGAGGTAAATCCTTTATCTTGTCCTCTGATTGCCAGCATCTGTCTTCCAGCTTCCTGCTCGGTTTGGATAGCTGAAGCTCAGACGGAATTCAAGAGAGTGGCTGAGGAAAACGTGACTTTGCCCTGTCACCACCGCCTGGGCCTGCTGGAGCAAGGAAGCTTGGATATCGAGTGGCTGCTGCACGTTTCGGAAACAGTACAAAAAGCGGTAGGTTCTCTGGAGCTGTGGCTTGCATCGGCTGAGAAAATGCCCTTATTTTTATTTTGACTTGAAGAACAGTCATTAATCTGTAGAGCCTTCTACATTCTGCTTTGGAAGTAATAATGTGGGAATAACTAAGGCTTAGGAGACATAATTGACTTAAAGGAATGGGAGGCACAAACTTATTTGATATGAATGTGTCTTATAATGAAGCAGGCACTGATAATAAGGTCTGCTTTATGCCAGTGTTGGTCATCTTGTTGGATTAACCTTAAAATAGCCCTTAAACTTTTCAGATAGTCCCATGTTTTCATACATGCAATTTTTGAAATAGCTGCTTATGAGAGGGGGGATAAAAAGCTTTATGTCCTTAAAAATCAGACGTGGGATAACTTGAATTTTCTCCAATCAGCCAAGACTGCAGGCTGCTTTTGTATGTTATGCCATCAGCTAATGTTCATACCAGGATATTGATACAAGCACAAATACTTCAATACAAGCCTGCAGTGCAAATACTGTTTGGGTGAGTCTCTGCCATGAAATCCAGGTTTAATTTTTTACTCTGCTTCAGGCTTCATGTATGACCCTAGCTGAGTCACTTTGCCCTGCAAAAACCTTAGCCCCCGGTTTCTGGAAATGCTTTGAGAGATATATATTTTTTTTTTTTTTGCTCTTTGTGTTACAAGTAACAGAATAACTGGTTGATGAGTGTCTGTCTCGGCTTGTCAGGTAATCACTTACTCTGGAGGGCACGTTTATGATGACCTGAATGAAGAACAGAAAGGCCGTGTTTCTTTCACTTCCAACTTCCTTGCTGGAGATGCCTCTTTGCAAATCATATCTCTGCAGTCAAGTGATGCAGGAAAGTACATCTGTAAAGTTAAAAATGCCGGGCAATACGAATGGGCTCGCATCACCCTGAAGGTTATAGGTAAGGTCATTTTGCTGTTCTTCCAAAGGAAAAAAAGAAAAAACACTAGACTAATGTCCGGGAGGCAGATTTATTTCAGCAGGGTATAAATACACAAAGATGCTTCATGATCGGATTTCACTGACCAGCTCCATGTCTGTCTTTGCATTTTTTGGCAAAGGACAAGACACAGGAAGAGCTTAAAGAACTGTTTAGAGGCCAACATAGTCAGTTGTAAAATCGTATAAAACATTTTCCAAATGACACCTATGATCTCATGACAATTTAGGATGATACTCTAGCTTAGGTGGTGTTCACCCTGCCCAGATCTCACTGAGAATTTTACGTCCATCTTCCAGGATTGCAAGGTGGACTGAGTCAGAGCTGAGCTGTAAACTGCTGGCATTGTTCCCCTTCCTTGAATTCAGTTTGGTTGCCTTTGGGCACATATGCCATCCTCCCAGAGAACTGTTGTGTCCTGCCAGATACTGTGAGGAGGAGAAGGAGTGGAGGAAGGAGGTGGGAGACGATGTTCTCTAGGCGGTACCTAAAGCAGTGCAAGGATGAAGCTACACGGGATTCATGATGCTAACTGCCCCAAAGCACAGGGTAGCATTTCCATGTCTGTGGGCCAGCCAGCACTGCTGCTTAGGCTAGGAAACTGCACCAAGCTGCAGTTCAAGTGTGTTAGCAAGCATCCCTGTTTGCTGCTCATCCTCTCCGGAGGAGCAAGCTCTCAAGCTGCTGTTGATACATGTTCTCTTGACAGATCAAGTGTTGTCCACTAAGATAATGGCTTGTGGCATCTGCACAATCTGTGTTCTGTTCCTTCCAGAGAAGCCTTCCAAGCCCAAATGCTGGCTAGAAGGGGAGCTGCTGGAAGGAAAGGACCTTTCCTTGCAGTGTCGTTCTGGATCTGGCACTGCACCCATCTCCTACCGATGGCAGCGCTTAAGTGAGGATGAAGAGAGAACTGAACATCTCCCACCTACATCCAGAGTCAGTAAGTAAGGTCACCTCTCCTTAGAGTACTCTCAGGAAAGCTGTAAGCAAACACATTGAACTCCACCGAGTCCTGAGGCTGGAAGTCGTCTGCCTATGCCGTAAACGGGGAGCATGTAGTGGCAGCGATAGCAGTGGTGTGCCAGTGCTCCTCGCTTCTGCAGCTGGGTGATGTCCCATAACAAGGCAGTGTAGTGTGTGTTATTTTACTGAGGGTTGACAAATGGTCTTTTGTGAGGCCAATCTTGAGCTGATTTGATTTGGTAATTCAATCTCTCTGTGTCAAAGTTCTGTGCCTTTTTACCATACTTTATAGCTTCCTTGTTTAAAACTGTGGTTGATCTTGCTGCTTTTCTGTTTCAGATATATCTAATCCTGGGCAAGTCTTACTCAAAAATCTCACACAGATGAGTACAGGCTTATACCAATGCGTTGCCACCAATGAGGCTGGACAAGAAAGCTGTGTTGTTCAGGTGACAGTGCAGCGTGAGTATCAGTGTATAACTAGTATTTGCAGCACTGAGCAGCATTGCTGCACACATGCCCTGTCTATGCTGACAAATTCTGTGCTGCATGTTTGCTCTTCCATGCTGGAATTACGTGAAGCAGTTCTTTAATGCCCTCATGCTTTGCCCAGCATCTCCCAGAATCATGTAGAGTGCCAAATACCTTCATCAGGCTCAAACACTTTGGTCTGTTGGAAATTTTGTTTCTTCAGGATAACTAATGGAGTTCTAGGGAGGAAAATAAATAAATAAATAAAAACTTGAGCCACAGAGTTTGCGGAGACTTTAAGGGTACTTATACCGTGACTGCATGATAAATTCTTGTCAAGTATAAAATCTCAGTAGGTAGTCCATCACTGCAATGCCAAATTCGCTTCTACCTGAGGTAGTAAACTAACTAAAGGTAGCCTGCAAAATGCTGTCTTAAATGAAAAATCATGTGCAAAATATACAGTTACTCTGGACAGAATTTGTTTTTAACATGTCTAATAAATTACAGTGCAAACACTGGAGTTTACAATGTCCTGCATGGTTAGTTGCATCAAGAGGGTGTATGTGTCCACACGCCAGTGCGTTTGCATATGCGTACAAGGAAAAGGGTGGGGTTGAGCACTGGTGCTAATGACAAATACCAGGAATACAGTTTAGCCTGTTCTTTAGGTGCAGCTGTCGGGTCAGGTCGCAGGAGATGGAACTGCTGTGATAAAGGGCTGCTAATCGAGCAGTCTCTGTTGTGAAGGTTCCCCGACTTTGGAATTTGTCTGCCCAACCAGGAATGAAATAACTGCAATAGGATCATGTGGCAAGGAAAGTGTGTTCCCCTCAGGCGTTGAAATGAAAGCTTTTGAGCAGCTTTTATGGTGCTTGAACTGAATTGGTTTAAACCTCACCCAGAATTGCTATGTAGTCTGCAGGGACAAGTCTTCGGGAAACAAATTCCAGACAAATCCAACTTAACCGCCTTCTTTTTATCAAAAGAAGGTTTTCTAGGGAAGCGACCAAGGGCTCATAGGAATTAGCAAGTTAGGCCTCGTAAACCTTGTTTTGGATGAATAATGCCCTGCACTTATGCAGTATGGTCTTCCTTTCTTCCTCTTCTCTCCCCTCAAGTCACTTTTTCCCCAGTTGAATAATTCATTTTGTAAGTGGATGGTAATAGTTTCAGGATGAGGAGGGGAAAACAATATTCATGGGGAAATATTCATGCTTGAGAGACACTTCTGCCTCTAGGACACTGCTTGCTGCCTTGCTTCAGATGTGGATTGCCTGGTCTTGTTACTTCTGCTTTCTGTGGCTCTGTGTGAGAGAGTTCCTCCTTGGCATTTAACTTCTGGCACACAGCTAGAAGGCACAGCACTTGTGATCCCACCCTTGGAGAGCTACATATTCTTCTCGGTGTTGGTGTCTGCTCCGTTTTAGCAATACCTTAAGATAAACCAGTTCAACCTCTGCAGGAGGGCATGCTGTTTTGGTTTAGACCCAGTGGCAGAAATTCTGTGGAGTGAGCTTTAATCTGAATATATGGCCCATGGTGAGGGTTGATCTATTAATATAGGTGTGTGTTTTCTGGACAACAGAGGCACAGAATATTGGCATGATTGCTGGAGCAGTTTGTGGAGTGGTGGTGGGGCTTTGCCTTCTTCTCCTGGTGGTGAGGCTGATGATAAGGAGGAAAGAGAAAAAGAGATATGAAGAGGAGGAGGCCCCAAATGAAATCAGGTAACACTTTTTATTGCATCCACCACCTCCCACCTTCCCTTCTCTTACTTTCACATAGACTCGGCATGATACTAAGTAACACACTCCTTCACTACGGGTTTAAGTAACCCAGGCACAAGTGTCTGCAGAGGGTGTTCTAAAAAACTTGCAAAGTTGCCCTGAACTGTTGCTGATCAATATCTTGACTGGAAGAATTACTTTTCTGTAGACAAAAATAGATGAAATGGCACTTTCCAGGGCAAGAATAGCATTAACACCCCCCCCCCCCCCGCCAAAAAAAACACCCCACATGTGAAATGCAATTGAAAACATTTTTCTTTTCCTGCTTGCAGTTTTAATCATTGTTACGCATTTTCTTAGCCCTTTGCAGTACTGAACTTAAGGCATTTGTCCATGTTTTTTCTCTAAGATGGCTGTTTTCTATAGTCCGATGTCCGGAACGGCGAGGCGGGCAGGTTCTCGGTCTTTCTTGAGTCTTCCGAACAACTGCACTTCTGGATTTACTGGGGCTGCAAATCCCCTGGGGCTGCGCAGCGCGGAGGCCTTGCCCCACGCGGGAATGCCCACGCGCGCTCTGCTGCCGAGGCTGCTCTCCAGCCAGCGGAGCCCAAACTTCCCAGGAGGGAAAGCGCTCGAAAGAAAACTATGTTTCCAAGAATGAGGAAAGAGGCTAGAGGCTCCTGACCCTGAAGGACCCTGCTGCGCTGTTGCATCCTCGTTTCTATTTGTGAAGGACTGCTTGTCCTCGCGTGACACCCATGTACCGCTGAGCAAGAATCTCTGTAATCCATTCAGCAGCTGACTGCTCTGGTTGCATATGTAACCAGCATAACTCTTTTGAAGTGGGGGGGCTTTTCTAACCAGCCAGGTTTCCTTCCTTATTTTATTTGCAGTCATAGCTTCAGCCTATTCTTGCATCAGTTGTTCCCTCCACCCCTTTTCTCTGGGCCCAGTTCTTGCATTTCTCTTCCTCCTCCCATTTCTACTAGTAGAACTGGTCTCTACTAGTCCTGGGCAAGTGCTGTGTCATTATGGGAAAGGATTACAGCGCTCACGGTTGTATCTGAGCTCTTTGCACTCACTCCCCAGACCTCGTAGCCCCACGCAAGAGCAGGCACACACAGCAGGTTTTTATAAAGCCATTTGATCAATCCCTCTGCAGAACCAGAGGGATTTCAACTCGCAGAAGTTATGGAGAACAGAATTTGTGCAACCCGGTGCATTGCTCAACCTGCTGGGCAAATGTGCCAATGTGAACGAACAACTGTTCATTGCACCTGCTATTTAGCCTCATACGATATATGAATGTTTCTCTTGTCACGGTGTCTGAATGAACCCTGTTTTCTCTCTGATTGCAGAGAAGATGCAGAGGCGCCCAAAGCTCATCTCGTCAAGCCCAGCTCCTCTTCCTCCGGTTCCAGGAGCTCGCGTTCGGGTTCCTCCTCAACCAGGTCGACAGCCAACAGTGCCTCTCGCAGCCAACGGACTTTGTCAACGGAAGCTACTCCGCATCTCACTCCCCCGCAGTACAGCCAGAAGGAGCCGGAGGGAAGGGAAGCTGAGCCCAAGAAAGTTGACTACGGCAACCTGGTGAAGATGGGAGCCACGCTGGTCATGGTGCCCGCGCAGAGCCGAGCGTTCCAGACGGTGTGAGCGCGGCCCGCGCTCCCAAAACACCTCGCGCACCGCCAGCCACGTAGCTGCAGAGTAGCTCCCTACCTTCCCAGGCAGCCTCCTTTCAATCACTGCTGATTATTCACACTGCGAGAAGCCCTCCCACTCAAATCTGTCTTAGACCTTCCTGCACTGATCTTCTTACAGATTTTTTTTTCTTTTTTTAAAACAAAGATAAGTTTGAGGGAAAAGGGAGCCTTCTTTTTAATTAAGTCTTTAAGAAATGGACCAGCAAGCATTATATAAACCTGCAGATAAAAAAAATCATCTAAGCGCTGTATAAATGAAATGAAACCAAACCTCAGGACTTTTTAAAAAAGGGATCAACAGAGGCAAAATAGCATACAAAGTTCTGGTGAGGTTTACAGGGGAGGGGAAGTTTTTAACTGGTTTTAGTGGACTTTCTAAAAGAACCATTATCTAAAGTTCTTGAGGCACCTTCTCTGCTGAAGATTGTCTGCTGAGCCATCTTAAGGGAACTTAGAGCTGTCTCAGATTTCTGCATTTGGTCTCCTAGTGAAATACTTTTGAAGGCTGTTAACTGAACCAGAATGGAAATGTAATTCAAGGGTCAAAGATGCAGCACCAGGACATGCATCTGAAGTAACCTCTGTTCTAAAAGGATCTTTTTTGTCAAGGAAACAGGTGCTTATTTGTTAAAGTAAGGAATACAGCAAAAGATGTGGGCAGGAGCCTGATTCTGCTGTTATGGTCAGCACTGTAAATCAGCAGTAACTCCACTGGAGTTGTCTATCAAATGAGCTGTAGTGAGATGAGAACCAGATGCTGAATCCCAACTTAAGGTAGCATCTCAAAAAGAAAAGGCAACCAGTCTGCCAAATAGCCCCTGAAGAAACATTTAGAAAATATTTTCTTCCTATTGCAATGCTGTGAATTCACCCCTTTTGGGATGAGTCATGTTGCAGAAGCCTAAAGGAGAGCTCTTCCCAAGGCTGAATCAACAGCATCCTTAATCTGACCATCAGGCATCCAGGTAAGAGTGGACTGACAGCATAGTGTGAGGAAAATACTGCAAGGTCAGGAAAACACATACAAAACTAATAGAAGAAAATGTGTGCTTTGTCCCATTTTACTTCCAGCATTGGGCCTTGCTCTGTTTTTGAGGCTTAAACTTTAGCAGTACTCAAATAAGAGAATCATATAAATATTTTACGTGATTAAATTAGCCAGAACAAGTGTTTATAAGGGATATAAAGCCTTATGCTTCAAGTTGCAAGCCAAACAAGAAATGGTGCGAGATAGGGACAGGCTTCTGCAGGCAGATGCTCCTGTAACTTGCTCTCGTTTACACTTTCCTCTGGAGGACTTGCCTCTGGCCACTGCTACACACAAGACACTCAGCTTATAGGTCAAATTCTTGTGATCTTACATCAACAGCTTTCTGTATGGCCTGATCTTTGGTTTGAGGGAGGCAATGTTTTCTTCATTTGCAGAAGGACTCTATAGGGGATGGATCAGCACAGAAGAACCATGAATCTGTATTTCTATCATTCCAGCGATGATTAATATGCTTCTCTGACTAAGACCCAGCATTCTGGCTTCTTTGCTTGAGCTCTTAACGCTTGCTCTAACTTCTACAGGAGTACCAACATCTGATCAAAACTGAGTCTCGGACTGTTACTTCTGTATGGGAAATAGTCTAAAGCTACTTGCCCTGTATTATCTGAGGGACTCACTTCTCACATGCATTAAGGTGCAACTTGGTGGCTGTATCCATGAGCCAACCTAACCACCTTTAGGAGGATAGAGGACCAACTGGTTGTGTAAGGGAAGCAGATCACTGATTGAAACCAAGGACCCCTCTGGTATTAGACGTTTGATAAGCTTATGTTTTGTGACAGCTTCTGGTATTGAATGTTGTTCCTTTTGCCTAAGGACTTGGCCAGGATAATCCAAAAGCGTGTCCCAGACTCGGCCCTGTCTTGGTGGATGGTTGTACCTGTTGCCATATGGAAGAAGCAGCTGTGAGTGTTGGGGGTTCCGCTGCAGTTTGCTCTTTTGCTGGGCCTTGAAGTGACTTGCAGGACACTCCAGAGCTGGCCAAGTCCTCAACAGGAGCACGAGCAGGACTTCGAGCAGTTTGTGGCTTTTACGGTAGCTCCGTGTTCAGGACTGAATGCTCCCCGTGTTCCCTCAATGGATTATCTGAGGATGTGTGTTCTGTGCATATACACACTGGAGCCAGTTTCTCAGTGAAGTACCTGTGCTGCAGCAACCAGCAGCTCATTACACCATAATAAAGGTAACGATTCAAGTGGTTGTGCTGGCAAAGGTCCTAGGTATGAAATACTTGGCTTGCACCTGAGTCATGGAGCAGACTTGTCACTCGTTGGATGAAGGATCCTCTGGCTACAGCCTGGAGGCTGCTGGCTGCGACACTCTGGGCAGGCTCTTTGCTGGTGGCCTTGGGGACAGGCCGCAGGGCAGGTGAGCCGTGGCAGCCCTCTGCTCGCTGCTGCCTCCCCGGAGCTGCTCCCGGTGCTTCGGGGCACCTGCGGACGCGTGGGAGGAAAGGCTGGGGATCCTGGGGCCAAGCGGTGAGTCAGGAGCCAGCAGCGGGGCCACCGGGGCTCCCGATGGGGACACCCAGTGTGGGCACTGCCCTGGCCTAAACCTGGGGAGTCCGGGACGCTGGGGCGCTCTGCAGGGCCCGCACGAGTCATCTCGCGGACACACACGTCCTTCTGCACTGCATTTGCCAAGAGGAACCCGAGAGGGGACAAGCTCCCTGCTCCGAGGAAATACCAGAAAGACAGTGTTCCCAAGGCATGTTTTATTTCCAAGGGGACGTTTTCTGAGTCCTGGATGAGAGCATCAGCAGTCTTAAAGGGAAACAAATGAACCATAAGCCAAACTATTTTGTAAAATAGTGTATTTAAAGCATTTACTGTCATATACCAATTATTACTAGAGTGTGATTACACGCATATGATCTTATGTAGCTTTCTTTGGTTTCGCAGCAGCTAAACTAAGCTTACATCTCTTACCTGCTCTAATTGGTGTATTGTACTGTGTCTGAACACCTCGGAGGAAAGCAAATATTTATTACAGATTCCTTTGAATCGATGATTTCATATTTTTTGTTTGGTTGTTTTATAAATAAATGTGCTGCAGCGGAAGAGCTACAGCTCAACTAAACTGGTACTAATGCAGTATCTTTTGTGCTATGGTATGCTCCGTGCTCTCGAGCTGAATTTGAGGCACAAGGTATGAGGGCAAAAGTGGGATTTTTTTTTTCTTAAGCTAATAAGTATTGTATGTTTATTTGCAATGTCTAGAAATGACAAGCAAGTCATGCTTAATCCTGTTTTGTTTTAGTCTGAGTTACGTGACAGCATGAAACATGATGTGGCTTAGATTTTGCCTACAGATGAATATTTTGAAGCAGCTAACAGGGGTATCTTGTTGCAGAGATGTAGGTGGAATTTAGGCCAAGTCAATATGACCGTGGTTGATACCTACCGCGATGGCTGCTCAGCCTTCTTTCCCCAGGGTGCTTCACGCGGAGGTCTCCTGGCACCAGCCATGTGCAGCAAGCTGTGAGCAGATCTTGCAACGCTCTCCTTGCAGGCAGTGCCAGCACACTTGTGTGCTAGGTGTGTCCTCCTGCCATCTCCCTGACTCACCAGGAAGGGTTCCTGCCGCCTCCCGCCCGGCCATGGCACCCAGACTGCTGATGAGGTGATAAGCGTTGCAAGGGGGTTGTGCAACTGCAGCCTTGTGTACAGTATGAGGAATCTGGGGTTATTTTTAACCTGGATCAGCTCATACTGACACACTGAAGGGGGTAACGTGATGGGAAAGATGATAATTTTGCCAAGGGGAGCACTGCCTTAGAAATGCATGGTTTTCAGGCTTAAGCTGGGGTGTGCAGACACTGCTGTGGTATAAATTAAAAGAAAAGATGTTATCATGAAAAGGAAGCATGCTTTTAATGCTCTGTGCTGTCTCCCAGCTCTGTTGTAAGAGTTAAAAGGAGAAGCAATCTGTGATCTAAGGTGCCAAATGGGTTTCAAGAAATAATGCTGGAAATCATTAAAACAAAAGAGGTGGGGAGGGCTGTCATTGCCCAGCCCAGCCCTACTGAGCCTTAATTTGTCTGACTTGCAGTCAGTGGGTGACCTTTGTCAAGCAGATAAACAGCCTGTAATTACTATTGCAATGAGTTGTTGCTTGCCTGCCCTCCTCCCTGTACCATCTTTTGCCAGGTTGCCTTCCCCTGCCGGCAGCCAGCTGAATCCATGCCTGATGGATTCAGTGCAGGAGTCGGTGCTGTACGGCTGAGGAATTCAGCGCCCAGAGGAATTGGGAGCTCCATGAGCTGTACTCTGGGCAGGGTGGAGTGCTTGGCATGCCACGTTTCATCGGCTTGGCCTGTGCTTAAATATTGCCCCCCACACTTGTATCTTCCACAGCAAAGGAGGGTAGCAGCCCTTAACTTGTCCTGCTGCACCTCCTGTCTCTCTGATTTTTGCGTCCCAAAGTTTTGGCCCCAAACGGTGCCTCATGTGGTCACCCAGAGGCTCCAGTTCAGGCCGGGGCACCGTGGGTGGCAGAGCAGAGGAAATGCACAACCACAAACTGCTGCGTGACGCGAGTTTGACGTGCTGCGAGTCAGGGTGCCCATAGCAGCGGCCACGAGCAGGTCCTGTCTGCTGGGATGTGGCAAGGACAATCTTGACAGCAGGGCTCTGAGAGCAGCAGTTACCGGCTGTCAGTGGATCCAAGGGAGGAGCACTGGATTCCCTGTAGGGTACCTCAAAGTTGCTGTGCAAAGACACGTTAACGTGTGTGTTTCGGGATGCAGGCACATCATGAAGGGACGTTTGACTGGGACAAGGTTGAAAGATCTGGGTGCTCTCTACAAGCAATGGGCTTTGAGCTATCAGCAGAAGTGCTTTTTTTCTGGGGTCAAGTTGGTACACAGTGTTAACGGAGAGCACCAAAATGCTTTTCCGGGCTGTTCTGCTTTTACATTGCAGAAGCCCCTTTGTACTCATTCCTCGCTGCATCATATTGCAGTCTGCAAAGATGTATAACTTAGTTCTAACCCTTCTCTTCCTGAACTCCCTCTGACGTTTCCATGGGGTGTCTTATGCCCCGTAAACATCCAGTGCAACTCAGGGCACTGCTGGTGGGGCCTGCCCTGAGGTGGTTTATGACTTCTGATTGGTTTTCAGCCCAAGACTCTTCTGAGAGCATCTTGTATGTTGGTGGCCATTCATCTGCCTGCATGATCCCAGTGGATGCTGAAGGATCCCAGCGGAGTGGTGGCTGTTTCCTGCTGTTATGCTCTAGGCCTGTCCTTCCTTCCCACTGCAGTAAGTGGTATGTGTGTGCACCTGGAGCAGCGAGTAGCACTCACAGGGGATGAGGTACCGTGTTGGCGCTCGGCCCGGGGCATTACCACAAGCGTGCATGAATAGCAGCACTTATGGTGAGGGAAATTCATAAAGGATTTATGAGGGATTGCACAGCTGGACTCTAGAGAGGCTGGATTCTGCTCTGAGAACTCCATGTCTGCCTAAAACAGCTTGGACAAGGTGGCTTTTTGATGGCAGAATTGGAGTTGGGGGAGGTATTATTTGCATCTTGCAAAATGGAAGTGCCTTGCAATGCCCTGCTGGGCAGCATTAGCACATGGAGCTGTATTTTGTGAGGCCAGGGCTATAGAACATACCTAAAAACATTAGGCAAGGGGCTGTGAGTAACAACAGCCCACGCGTTCACAACGTGGTAAGGCTGAACTCGCATGTGCCGCCATTTCCTGAGGGAGGGCAGTGAGCCCTGCCAGCTTGGCAGGGGCCTTTCCTCGCAGAAAACCTAGCGCTTTACTTTGGGACGGGGTTGTGCTCTCTGCGGAGCTGTAGCGCGGCACACGCGGCCGGGATTTGCGGCCATTAACTGTCCTGAGAGGCCGGGTCAGGGCAGCGCGCGCCCCCTGCCCGCCCTACCCGCGCGCCGGCCTCCATTTTGTCTTCCTCCCGCGCCCCCCTTCCTCCCGCCCACCACCCTCTATGCAAACGACA
>NW_010587620.1:1673-20243 GCF_000705375.1 Tinamus guttatus | reverse complement strand
GGGGACGGGACTGGGGGGGGGGGCGCCATTTGGTCAGAGCGCTGGTTTTCTCGCCTGGGTGCGCGGCCCTTTGAGAGCTTTGTGTCTATTTCGCGAGCCATGCAGCATCTGTAATTTTGTCTCGGCACGTTTTCTTTCATGCCCCGGGCGCTCTTGCACAATCCAGAGAAAGGATACGTAATCGGGGTGTTGCATGGCGCCCGTTTCGCTTCCCTTTGGGGAAGGCGGGGGGAGGATGGCCGTTGGGGCGCCCGAGGCATGCTAGGAAATGTAGTCCTTTATGGAGCGGAGGGAGATTTTGCAGAGGCACCACGTGGCGGGGGGAGGCCCACGGCTCGGGGAGAGGGGCGGGCTGGCGTGTCCCCGTTCGGGCCCGCGTGGGCTGATGCCGCAGCCGCTCTGGTGCCGTGCCAGGCCACATGGCCCGGGAGGCTCGGCCCACGCGAGGGGGGGACTGCGCTTCCCGCCGTGCAAGATGGCTGCCTCGCGCCACGTGACCGGCGGGGCGCTGCATGATGGGACTTGGAGTCCCGGGCCACGTGCTCCAGCACGGGCCGGGGCCTTTGGAGTCCATCTCCAGAACCACGTGTGCCTGGCTCTTAGATCTATCGTCTGTGTCATGGAAAGAGCATTGCTGATTAAATACTCTGCTAGTCTTCATTTTACAGTTTATGGTGTACTTACCACATGGAAAGCTACTCACATGTAGTAGGTCGCTTGTAATAAGTCAGCTCACTCTTCGTTTATCCTTTTACAGACAAAATGTCGAAGGGACCAGCAGTCGGAATTGATCTTGGCACCACCTATTCCTGTGTTGGTGTGTTCCAACATGGGAAGGTGGAAATCATTGCCAATGACCAGGGTAATCGGACCACCCCAAGCTACGTTGCCTTCACAGACACAGAGAGGTTGATTGGAGACGCTGCAAAGAACCAAGTTGCAATGAATCCAACCAACACAGTCTTTGGTAAGAGAACTTGGTTTAACTAAGCTGTAGGAATGGGTAGCTGGTGACAGGGTCAAATTTCCTACAGGGAATTTGGGTAGTTAATTAACTTGTTGCACGACAACTAAGCAGTCAACTTTTGTTTACAATACGCATTAGGAAAACGCATGCCTTAGAGCTAGACTGCATTAGCTTGTTTGTGGCGGTCCTGGTGTTATGAGTCGTGTTCAGCGAAGGCTACTTCATTTTAAGGCGCTTCATTGCTACAGCTATAGCAGTTAGGTGTTTGTTGCAGTTAGGCCTGTGAGTTTATAGTAACATGCATTTCTATATTTCAAAGTTGCAGCTCTTGTAGTAGTACCCAAATTAAAAGTTTGGTAAGGCATTAGTAATTTGGGGTTAATGGCAATGTTAAGCTATTTTTGTGTTGTGTTTTAGAGGGAACTCTGATGCCTTTGTGCTGTGATGGAAAATGCTTATTGTTTTCAATTATTTTTTCAGATGCTAAACGGTTGATTGGGCGTAGATTCGATGATTCTGTTGTTCAGTCTGATATGAAGCACTGGCCTTTCACCGTGGTGAACGATGCTGGTAGACCAAAAGTCCAGGTCGAGTACAAAGGAGAGACCAAGAGCTTCTACCCAGAAGAAATTTCTTCAATGGTTTTAACCAAGATGAAGGAAATTGCAGAAGCATACCTTGGGAAGGTGAGGTGCAGGACTCCTCAGGGAGATGTAGCCAAACGTGACGAGCATAATGATGAACACATATAGCTCACTGTTCTACTTGCTCTCTTCTAGACTGTTACAAATGCGGTGGTCACTGTACCGGCCTATTTCAACGACTCTCAGCGCCAGGCTACAAAGGATGCTGGAACCATTGCAGGGCTCAACGTGCTCCGAATCATCAATGAGCCAACTGCTGCTGCTATTGCATATGGTCTGGACAAGAAGGTAAGCTCTGTGGTCCCTGTCTCTGATAAATAAGCTTCAAAACTAGTAATGGAAAAGACACAGTTGTATTGTGTATGTGAAATCTCTCTTGCAGGTTGGTGCTGAGAGAAACGTCCTTATCTTTGACCTTGGAGGTGGCACCTTCGATGTGTCCATTTTGACTATTGAAGATGGCATCTTTGAGGTGAAATCCACTGCAGGTGATACTCACCTGGGTGGAGAAGACTTCGATAACCGCATGGTCAACCACTTCATCGCTGAGTTCAAGCGCAAGCACAAGAAAGATATCAGCGAGAACAAGAGAGCAGTTCGTCGCCTCCGCACGGCGTGCGAGCGTGCAAAGCGTACCCTCTCCTCCAGCACGCAGGCCAGTATTGAAATCGATTCTCTCTATGAGGGTATTGACTTCTACACGTCCATTACCAGAGCTCGCTTTGAAGAGCTGAATGCTGACCTGTTCCGTGGCACCCTGGATCCCGTGGAAAAGGCCCTGCGGGATGCCAAGTTAGACAAATCACAGATCCATGACATCGTGTTGGTTGGTGGCTCTACTCGTATCCCAAAGATTCAGAAACTGCTGCAGGATTTCTTCAATGGCAAAGAGTTGAACAAGAGCATCAATCCTGATGAAGCAGTGGCTTACGGTGCAGGTAATAATAACTGTCAGAGATGAGCCTCTCTTGCACTTGGTGCAAATAAGTTCCTAAAGTTGTTGGATGGTGGGGATTGTTGGCAAGCTGTCAGCTGAGATACATCTCAGCAGCATTAGTGCAGGCCCTAGGTTTGCACCAGAATCGGGTAGTAATCTTGTTTTCACTTGCAATGATGAATCAGATTCCAAAGCCATTCGTAGTTTCCACCAGAAGTCTACTAATGATGGCCAAAATCTTCCTTGGATGTCTGAGCGAGGGTTTGGGGTAGCTTCATTGTGAGGGATGATCTGTTGCAAGGTTCTTATCCTTGTGTTGTTTTTTTTCCCTAGCTGTTCAGGCTGCTATTCTGTCCGGTGACAAGTCTGAGAACGTACAGGATCTGTTGTTGCTGGATGTGACGCCTCTGTCTCTCGGTATTGAGACTGCCGGTGGTGTCATGACAGTCCTGATCAAACGAAACACCACCATCCCCACCAAGCAGACCCAGACGTTCACCACCTACTCTGACAACCAGCCCGGTGTGCTCATCCAGGTAGGCAAGCAACACAAGTGATGTGATGATGGGCTTCCCCCAGTGATCTTGAGAAACTGGACACTTGCTGCTTGTTAAGTAGGCATTGGGCATGCAACCATGTTGCAGTTGCTCTGTGTTGGCACATCAGCACCTGGTTGCAGTGATGAAAGTGATTCCAAAGCCATTCGTAGTTTCCACCAGAAGTCGAAAGACTTGTGTTGGTTCAAGTACCTTCCTTGGATGTCTGAGCGACCATGTCCTTTCAGAGCAGGTGCTATTACATCTTAATTTTCCAGTGGTCAAACCTGAATAAACATTTTTGCTTTCTGTTTCCATCTAGGTATATGAAGGGGAACGAGCTATGACCAAGGACAACAACTTGCTGGGCAAGTTCGAACTCACTGGTATTCCCCCCGCTCCCAGAGGTGTACCTCAGATTGAAGTAACCTTTGATATTGATGCCAATGGCATCTTGAACGTGTCTGCCGTGGATAAGAGCACTGGCAAGGAGAACAAGATCACAATCACGAATGACAAAGGTAGGTGCAGCCCGTGTCTGAGGGCGGGAGGCTGCCCAGCGGCTTCCACTCTGTAAAGCCCTTGCCTAGCTTATCAAAATGAGATGCAATATGAAGCTTTACAGTTAGGGTTGTGAACTTCGTTAGTGCAGTTGGGATCAAGTTCTGGGGAGGCCCAGGAGGTCATTAGCAATTCAAGCATCTGGAAGCTTGCCTGTGTGCATGGCTAATGCTGCTGCTAAGACCAAGTCAAGTGTAGGACTTAATGGGTAACATGCCCAGGAGTCCTGTGCTAAAAAGGTCTGTCTTGAAAAGCATCAGCTAAAATGTGATTGTTCTCTACAGGTCGTTTGAGCAAGGAAGACATAGAGCGCATGGTTCAGGAAGCAGAGAAATACAAAGCAGAGGATGAGAAGCAGCGTGACAAGGTGTCCTCTAAGAACTCCCTGGAGTCTTACGCTTTCAACATGAAAGCTACTGTTGAAGATGAGAAGCTTCAGGGCAAGATCTCTGATGAGGACAAACAGAAAATTCTGGACAAATGCAATGAAATCATCAACTGGCTGGACAAGAACCAGGTACGTTTGTGTTCTTTGGGTAGTGCTTAGCTGTAACATGTCTATGTTTCAAGTAAAAGTCAATGTGTGGAGAACTGGTTGCAGTGATGAAAGTGATTCCAAAGCCATTCGTAGTTTCCACCAGAAGTCGAAAGACTTGTGTTGGCACAAGTACCTTCCTTGGATGTCTGAGCGACCACAGACTGTGCAAGCGCACAGCGCTCTCCAGCTTCCCAGCTGAGGCTGGCTCGCTTGCAAGTCTGCCCTTCCATGATCCTGTTGCTTCAGGAGCAACTTAAAGTCAATTAGTTAAACTCAATTTAAAGTCTTCTTAACTAACTGTCCTGCCTGAAACCCCACCCTCCGCTTTCCTGGGGAAGTGTGCAGCAGCAGTTAACGCCTTGGCAATGTGTGTGTCAGCATAGCCCGTGCTGAGCTCTTCATCCTTTTGCAGACGGCCGAGAAGGAAGAGTTCGAGCACCAGCAGAAGGAGCTGGAGAAAGTGTGCAACCCCATCATCACGAAGCTGTACCAGAGCGCGGGAGGGATGCCCGGAGGGATGCCCGGCGGATTCCCCGGTGGTGGAGCACCTCCGTCTGGGGGAGCTTCTTCCGGACCAACCATCGAGGAGGTGGACTAGAGGTGCTGGGAAATGCATTCCACTAGCAGTTAGTGTTGGAGGACCCCGCCTGGGGCTTAGATTGAAGGACGCAAACCTGTAGGCACATCTGGGTGTATTGCCAGATTAAAACTCCATAACTGAGCTGCTGTAAAAAAATTCTGGGCATTTTAAATACTTGAACCATGTGCACAGGAGGGGAGATGAATACCATTGCACTTTACAGTACTGTAAACAAGTGGAAATGCAATTCATGTCCTAAGGAATAAAAACTATTTAATGGGCATCACAATGCATCTTGGTTCCTTTTTTGGGGTGTGGATGGGAGTGACTTTGAGACAGGGGCAGGGGAGAATAAATAAAAATAATTATTTACAGCAATAGCTGAGAAATTAGGTGTAAGAGCTCATGGAGACTCCAACCTTAGCAGCCTGACTTAAGGGAAAAAAGCTCTGCAAGTTCTGCTTGTCTTGGCTGGCATCTCTTCAACTGGGAAGTTGGTTTAGGCTGCTGCAGTTGCGTGTCCAAACCAGCCTGGTGGTGGCATGTGCTAAGCATTGTATCTTGTTGAAAGCAATAAAATGAACACAGCTGCTTATGTGTAACCTCCAGCAATGAGGAGTTTCTTTAAAAGCATGTTTTTAAAAAAGGGTTCTTCAGAGCTTAAGGTTCTCTGTCATAAGGTGGGGTTTGTTTGTGTTCTTTACCTTCTGGACAGTCTGAATTTAAATAAAGTTGTTTGTGTTCTTTACCTTCTGGACAGCTTGAATTTAAATCTGGCGATTATTCTCATTTCTGGGCTGGTCAAGTAGCCTTACACACACTTGAGGTGCAAATGGGTAAGTCCACAACCTACTACACTTCATAAAAATGGAGAGGTGAAGCCTGGGTCTTTCTGATACAGTTTTGGTTACTGTTTAAGCCAAATAAGTTGCAATTTTTCTCAAGAGTCTTTTGCTTCCGAGTCTTCGGGGTGTAACTTTAATTAAGAAATGTGCTGCCTAGACCAAGGATTCGGAAAGAAAAGCCAGGAGCTGAGGGGATGTTCATATAAAAGGTGGACAAGTTTGCACAGCACCATAGCAAGACCGTGCAACTATTTTGGATTCCTCCTTTGATTAGTGGGGTTGCAAACAGGATACCACTGTTAAAAAGAATATAATTACCTTTGTGCTGCAGGATGTTGAAGCAAAAAGCCTGGAGGTACAAGCCATGGACTTGGAGGTAGTGACCTAGACCTGCAAGATCCAAGCTTTGTTTCCTTCCTTACTGCAACTTTTGATTAAAAAATACTTAGATCCTGTTTTACACTTTCAGCCCTAATATTTTTTGTCTTGTCTAGTAACAGGCTGCTACGGTGGAGGGAGTTTTCCGCAGGAGAGCAGCAGTTTTTATTTGTGTCAATACTGGCATCAAAGGCATTATTTCCTAGTAATAGTTGGAAATTAATGGAGATACAAGTTAAATTTGTTCATGCAATAAGGAAAAAAGCACACATTTCGGTTTCGCTTTAGCATTTTAAAGTGTGGTTTAAAGTGGGATTAGGGTTGTGTTAGGAAGGGGCTGTTGCTCCTGCCTGGGTACGCTGATGTATTTTGCCCACAAGATGTCAGTAGTTGTTGCCAGACCTCAAAGCCGCTTTCCTTTTCTGAGGGGGTCATTAAACCCCACAAAATGCTCTCACTCAAGTGGCCTCAGCAGGTAGTACATCCGACTTAGCTCTTTGCATGACCTCAAGAGTGTGCAACAGTGTCATTGCAGCAGTGTTTGGGAGGAAGGGGTATTTTAGGGCCTTTTAGGAATGGCAGGTGAAACTTGCACTTTTTATGAGGATGGCACGTACGAGTTGTGTCAGGCTGCCTTTGTAAGCTGGGTTTTAACTTTGATTTTGGTGTAACAACTTCCTGCAGCAGGTTTGAGCAGAATCCTTTTTATGTGCATTTGCTTGGGATTTAAATGCTGAGGAAAGGGATCTCCCCTAGGGCTTCGTGCTGATACGCAGGGTGGTTTGAAATGCCGATGTCTGGCTGCAAGGGTGAAGCTGTCTCAGATGTTTGAGAATTGGCAGCAGAGCAAACCTCAGCTAAGCCGAGGCCTGCAAATGTCTGGTTTGAAGATGGAGAAAGTAAACGTAGAAGGAAACAGGCTGAAAAAAAAAAAAAAAAAAAAAAAAGAGGACACAGCAAAACAGCAATCACCACAACTGTAATGTCTGCATTTATTAATTACACTGTCTTTAATTAGCAGGCAAAGGGGCACCCAGCAGTCTTCCACTCAGCCCTCCTTTTCCCCCACGCTTTTCCTCCCTTCTCTCGCTATCCCACATCATCATCATCCCTTTCCTGTCAATTTTTTCAGCACTACCTCGTTCTGTTCTTCCGAAAGATTTCCCAGCGGGCAGTGGTTTATTTCTGTCATCAAATCTCTGCTGAGATCTTGGGAAACGAAATATTTAGCCGGATAGCAGCACCCCACGCCTCGCGTTAGCGGCTCGCGGGCTGCCTGGAGGTGGCCAGAGGCTGTGATTTGAAAGCGAGTGAAGTGCTGAGGCCACGCGCGCTCCTTTGTGCGCCCGCGCTAATGCAGCGTCTGCCAGGGCTGCCCCTTGACAGCAAATCGACTCGCGCTAATAGTGTGCGGGAGGGTGGCGAAATTGGGGGTGATGCAGCAAATAAAGCATATTGACCGGGCGACTGCAGCGCCTCCGTGGCCTTTAATCTATTATTGCCCTCGATGGGGATGTTTTAATGCAACTTTGCTGTCGATCGCATTTATAGTCACACACTCTGCCTGCTGGGCAGCGCTGTGAAAATGGCAGACCCTGGAACATGCTGTTGCTTGGAGCTCATAGTTATCGATCGCGCCTGGCTCGGGAGCCTGAGTTATAATTATTTCATTAAACCGTTTAATGGTTATCAAATATGAACCCTTCTTCCATTCCACTTAGGAAGTGCGGCAGGCTCTGGACTTTATTGTTAATCCATGTTGATCGCATCTTTCTCAAGTTGTCTGGTGCTTCCAAGTGGTCGCGTCCAAGGTGCTCTGTGCATCGATGCTCTGGATGGTCACGGGGAGGCAGGAGCGTACGTGAGTGACGGCAGAAACGAGAGGATTTGGGGAACCTGCTCTTGGCCACTGAATCTGAAGGTGCGCGAGCAGCTCCGGGCACTGCCAGGCACCATCCCCGTGGGCTTTGGGCTCGTTTTTCCATTAAGGTGGGTTAAGTCTACTTAACTCCATTTCAGTTGCCCTCCTGATAAGTTGGAGAGTAAGCCAAGGTGTAATTCCTACTCAAGCTCCTCCCTTGGAAAGCTCCATAGCAGCGCAAGAAGCCCCAAAATCCCAGGGATGCTCACTGGCTACCCGGACTGCTCTTCTCTGTCCCCTCACATCTCTCAGAAATGCCACCGAGCTCCCAGCTGCAAGAGGAAAGGAGAGCACAATCTGCTCCAGGGGGGCAGGAGGCTGTGAGGCAGCTTTTCTGCACGCATTTGTATTCCAGGGCCACTGAAAGCGTGTAGTTGTTGGCACCTTTTCATCAAAACCCTGGATGCTCGGGAAAAGCTGTATCTTAATTTGAGCAGGCTGATTCCCCCTTTCCCCGGGCAGGCGATACAGTTCCTGCAGAGTCCTCTATCAGTATTCCGCGCTGCCTCCTGGCAGCTGCTCATTTTATGTTGCCTCAACCTGTGCTGACCTCATTTTCTATCACAGAGCAGTGAAGGATTTGGTAAAAATTAGTTATATTAGTAGCTCCCGATACAGTGAGTTTATTTGTGATATGACAAATATTTCAGCCATTAGGATCTTTCCATCTCTTAGCAGCTTAAATGCACTCACTTATATTCCAAATCACTGCTTAATTTAAAAGCCTATTTGTCTAGATTGCGGGCGTGGAAACCCCTGCCGAGCGCTCGCCCTCCCCGGCAGAGCCGGAGCCGCGCGTGCCGTGCGCGCCAATCGCGCCGTGCCCACCGCGAGCACCCCCGTCCCACGGCCCCCGTGTCCCCAGCCCGTCCCGCCGGGACACGGCCCTGCTCGTGGGCAGGGAGGGCCCCGAGAGGCGCGCGGGGGTTTCGGATCCTGCGCCGGCCTCAGAGGGGAGGATGATGCTCGTGGCCGCGGTCCCTGGGGCCGGCACAGAAGCAATTGCTTCTCCGCCGGTAATTTTCCCGAACAGCCTTTGTGGCTGTGGAGAAGTAAGAGAAGGAATTTAAAAGTGAAATGCTGTCCGCACGCAATTATTGCTTTTGCCGGTGTTGGCTGGGATGTCTGGCATCTTCTCTGGAGGCAATTTATCTCTAAGAAATGTATGCTGTTTTTATAGCAGGCTTTGGCCAAGATTCGGACTAACAACACTTGTCCTGAAGCGTCTTTTGAAAGACAACACAGCTCGGCCTTGACACATTCTCCTGCATCTTTCACAATTAAGGAACTGCAGTGGAGACATATTTAATTGCTAGGACAAGCCTTGTGAACAGAGCAAACTGTAATTCTTGCTTAGTTTAACTATCCAGCTTGCAAGACTCTAGGAGCTCAAATGCTGATGGAAGTGTATCGATTTTCCCCTATATAGAAGCTTCCAAAAAAAATCTCCACAAAAAAACCCAGCCCGCCTCCTGCGATGCGAGTCCCATGGTTCCAATTAAAATCACCTGTTAACGTAAAAAGGTCTCTTTTCAAAAAGGGTTTAAAAGATTTTCATTTAATTGATTCAATGTAAAATGCTCTTTACAATTACCACTATAAACTATACGTTTCCCACTGAGTAAGACCCAATTTGAGATGTTTATCAAGACTTTGCACTCTTTCTACTCTCCATACTGAGTTCTTAAATTCCTTATTGACAGCTTGCATCTGTCAGCAATGGATATTTTTAGTTTGTTGCAAGAAAGCTTTTAAAAGGTTATAATGGCTTGATTTTGTCTCTGAGGTCTCAAGCGATAAATCAGCTCTGAATGGCCTCATAAGCGTGGACAGTGCTGGGCGCCCTTTATTTTCAAGCAGCAGAAGGGCACGACTTAAAAAATTATTTTTTCCTCCCTCTAGGTATCCCCAAGAAGGTAGGTTGTTTAGTGCAAAGATCACACTTCTGAGATTTCCTTTTTTTTTTACAATAAACTTCCTCAAAACTGGTAAGTCACCCCTGCGGCCCGCTCGCTGGCTGTGTCTCACCACGGGAGAACATGGGGGACATTTATGCACTTGATTTTTTTGCAGAGTTTCTCCCTGCTCCTTCGTGGGTCTCCTGGAAGGGGGAAAAGCCTCATCCTCGGGGGTTGGACCTGGGGCTTTGTAGCACCGGGTGCTGCGAACCGGCTCGGATCCCGACGCTCGTATTTTATTGTAAAAACCCGAAGCCACCGCCTCCCATGGGGAAACTGAGGCACAGTGGGGCATAGGAGGACCTTGCCAAGCCAGGTCGGCCAAAACCCCGGGATCAAAGCGGACTGATATTTCTGCTGCTTCTGCAGAAACAAAAAGCCGCGTTTGTTTGCGCTGCTTGGCAGCAAGGCTGCGGTTTCTCCTTAATGAATCTGCTCGGAGCCGCTCGGCGAAACGCGCTGAGACGCGGCCGCTCCGCAGCCCGCATCTGCCGCTAATAGGAATGCCTCGGAAATTACCCCAATTAGAGTTCCGCGGCACAGAGTTTGTTTCCACACTTGCAATCTCGCGGCGAGGTGAGCGCGCCGGAGACGCGCTAATTACAGACCAGGACAGGTTAAAGTGTCCAACACAAAGGTGATAAATATGGGTGTAATTATGGGTTATTGTAGGAGCTTAATTAGGAGGGAGGTAATTAGCCTATTTTTCCCTATCTTCATTTAGCGGCTAACAATCAAATGGAAAATATTTTAATTTAAAAGGCCTTCTTGGTATAGGGTTACTAGAAGAGACTTAATTGCTCATTGATAAATATGAGGTGGAGAAATCACATCTATTGTGTCAGAAGTAATAAAAAACGAGGATGTTAGCCAAAAAAATAACACCCGGCAGGTTTAACCCTGGAGTTCAGGGTCCAGCCTGCAGAAGAGCCTGGGAGTCCTGAGGCCGCAATTCCCCCTTCTGGGAGACCTCTGAGGGAGCAGGGGAAAAACTTTGCAGGTCCCTGTGCTCCCAGTGGGCCACGGAGGGACACGGGAGCAGCACTTGTTAATTAAGGTGTCCAAAGTCCAATTAAGTCCTTTTTTTGGTTGCATGTGAAACTCCGATGCAGCCAGAGCCTCCTTACTGGCCATGGTGGATTAGGCTGCTCATTTGCTGGGTTTGAAAAAAGCCCTTTTCCCGTGCACAAGCTAGACAGATGAGACTCTAAGATTCCTCTCTTTCTTGTTCACTTAGGGGTGAAAAATTGCCAGCAAGAATTCAATTAGCATCATATCTGCTTAACCCGGCCGGCTCCGAGGGCCTTCCCCTGCCCGTGCTTCCACTGCAGCGTCTTCACAATAGCAGCATCTGCTTTATTAGGAGCTGCCTAATTGCTTGTGCCGCGCGGTTATTGTGTGCAGACAGGGTCTTCCAGGGCAAGGGGACGGCGGAGGGGCAGGGGCTGCCACGAGGGCCGTTTGCTCTGCAGGCTTCGCTGCAGAACGAGGGGCCGGGGCTGACCTATTGCACTGACTGCTGCGCAGGAAGGTCCCTAACTTCTGGGCCGCACTTCCTAGCAGGCACTGATGGAAAAGTGGCCTCTGGAGGAGGTTTTTGCACTGGAAAATGGGACATTCGGCAATATTGGGAAGGCCTTTGGATGGTGTGGGCTGGGTTTGTGTGTGATATGAAAAAAAAGTCTTCTCATATATTTTACTTAACCTTCACCAGCTTTGCCAAACGGACCTCACCCCCTAATTTCTCTCTTCCTTTCTAACCACCACAGAGCTGCCCTGGGTTGGCACCGCAGAGCTCCCGTCGTGCTGGGCCGGGGGAGAGCAGGCGCCTCCGCACCGACCCGATCCAGGTCACGTCTATCCGTGCGCCGTGTTATTCCATACGGCGCAAAGCTCGCTCCGGACTGTGGAATAACACGTTGCCCTCCTCGTTCTTGTCACTGCCGCAAAAGGGAGACGCGGTCCTGGCCCTCCTGCCCCCGTGGTCACCGCTGTCACCGTGCGAGGCTGCGAGGGCCTCCAGCCTTCGTAAGCCTTGCCCGGGAAAAACCCAGTGTCAGGTTGGGAAGGAATTTGCAGCAGCACAAAGGCAAAGTGGCTCCGGCTGAGAAATAATGTGTGTTTCTTATGGAAGCCCGTGGCTGCAGGAAGCCCAGTTCCTTACAGATTTACATCCGTAAGATTTACATCCGTATCCCTTAGTCCTCCTCGTGGCAACAGCCTCAGTGCTTTCCTGCATCCTTCGTGACCCGGCAATATCTCCTCCTCCTCCATGTGCGAGGAGCTAAATCGTGCGGCTCCGCGAAGCACCGAGCACCCTCCAGAGCCCTCGCTCAGGGTCCTGCAGCTCTGCCCCCGTGTCTGAGCCCGGGTGCTCATTGCACCGACTGCGCCGCTCGCCGACCTGTCACCTAAAGGGTCTGGGATTTGGCCGGAGCAACTTATTAGAGAGCATCAATAAAACTTGTTACCCTAACTGGAACAAATACTTCAGCAAAAATCAAGGCTTCGGGCATTAGCGCATGCAGGAGAGGAAGGGCACCCAAGTAACTCGGCTTCCCGTGCTTTAGGTAAGGTTTAGCAACAACCTTACCACGATGACAGCTAAATTAGAGAAGATGGCTTTCCGTAATTTCTCCAAACAATCACTTAATGGGAGCGGTATAATTCCACGAAATAGGTGAATGGAGTACTGATCCATTTTATGGAGCCATCAATAAACTAAACCTTGCCTGCTTTTAAGATTTAACTGGGAAAAAAAGAAAAAAAGAAAAAAAAAAGCCCACAGCCAGGGAAGAGAGGGAGAAAGAGTATTTATCTTTACACATAAAATTTGTGTGCTAGTAAAGTGCAGGCAGTGACAGGAATTTCAATTATTTAATCAAAAAGAAAATGAAAGTGGCTTTAAGTGTTGTGATTTGAGCCAGTGAAATCTAATGTGGGCTCACATTGAATATGAGGAAAATGGGAAGAAAATTAAAGCTGCTCCTACTTAAATCATGTGGTTACAAATGGTAAATTAGTTTCTCGATGTTTTCATTTAAGTGTTTAAGTGGAAGGTTTTATTCTTAATGTAGTGTTGTGACACAGAATAAAAACCTTATCTGTCTCTATAGCTTTTTTTTTTTTCTCTTTCCCCCTCCATGCTGCTGCCTTCCAAGGCGAAAGGGGAAAAAGCTGCAGCAATATTAGGCTGCTTTTGTTGAAATTGGGAGGCAATATGCTTTCACCACAAGCTCATTAAGGTAATAGATGAATAATGTCTATTAAAAATGCACTAGGCTAAATGAATTTAATGTGTGTTGGGAGGGAAATTGCATTTGCCAGAGGATGCAAACTGGAAAATTCTCCTTTTTATATTTATTTTGAAACCCAAGTATTGATCTCAGTTGGACAGAGCTGTGCACACAGGCACACACATCTCTCTCTTATATGGGACCCTATAGAAAAGATGCAAAAGCTTAAAATATTCTAGAATATTCCCTTTTCTTTCAGGACATTTTTTTAACGATGTGTTGTTTCCCATAATTGCACTGATGTTTTCCTCCCTTGAAGATGATGGCTCTTGACCTGTTGGACTTCTAGGATTAATTTTCTATGTAAAATAACAAATGGGAAACTAATTTGCCAAGGCGGCTGCAGGCTGCTGGATGCCCCCTAAAATCCCTGGAAAACAGGAGTGCATTTGGGAGAGAAAACCTGTTTTCCTTGCATTGGAGCACCTCATGATTACAGGGCATCCATCACACCAACCTCAGCCTTGCAGAACCTGCTGCATGAGTGTGGAATAAGACCCACCATAGCTAAAATACAAAAAATGCTAAATCAGGAACACAAGCATCAAGTTCCTGTCTCTCATACCTGTGGAATCATGACACGTTTCTAAAGCAGTACAGGTTTTGTTGTGCTGTGCTGAGCGTCTCTCATACCTGTGGAATCATGACACATTTCTAAAGCAGTACAATTTTTGCTGTGCCATGCTGAGGACTGGCACAGAGCAGCTCATGACAGCAATGTGGGGAGCTCAGAATGAGCTGATAGAAAGACCCAGAGTGCGTCGGCTAAGGCTAAATTAAGAGAATATATTACATTTTTTAAGTAGGGAAAAACCATGCAAATCTCTGCTACCTTATTAAGAGGCACTCACCTGCACCACTGCTTGTTTCGGGTGATCTAGAGCATTTTATTATTTCTGGTTAAAAGTCATATTGACAAAAGTGAAAAATTGGTTTTAACATTAGACAATATTAAGTTGCATCAAATATTGCCATTGAATGGCTTGTCCTAGGAAATGCACAAAATACCATTTCAAATGTAATCCCCAGTTTGAAGGCTTTATTTGAAGATGCATTTGCTAGATGCTGACTAGAGTCTACCTTTTTTTTCCTCCGGACCTGTCATCCACTTCTGGAGTGCTTAAAATAAAGTGCACAGATACCGGGTAAGCTGAAACAGTCAAGAAGCAATATAACACAAAAATGTTTTGAGTAAAGTGTGTTACTCAGATCTTTCTAAAGTACATTTCTGCCTTTATTCTGAAGGCCACAGCACAGGCAACTCGGACTAATGCAAGTAATGGAACCAATCTCTCCCTTTGATCATCAAAAAGGTTATCGTTTTTGTAAACTAGGACCAACTAGTTTTGCGCTGTGTTTGGAGCAAACATGAAAGAAAAAGGTTTAATTATCTTTAAATAAAGAATCATTCCTTTTCTTTTAAGAAAAGGCTCAGTTGATACAGCCTCAGCTTGTGGCCATCATGTTGCCTGCAAAACATATAGCATGAGATATGTGTAATGTGTGGCATTTGTATACGTCCCATATTTCTAGGTTATACATGTAACCTAGAAGGCAAAACAAAGTGGATACATTAAAGCTTGTCCTCTGTGATGTACAAATTCAGTTGCTCAGTGGAGCTCAGTCTTTTAAATGAAAGTGGAGATGAATTGACAGGAGTTTGGTGCAAAGTTTGCAAACGTTCAGATACTTTCAAGGGAGCTAGTGAAAATGGAAATACAGAATGGTACAAGTGCTTGTCAGAGACGAAGGCATCAAAGAAAACTGCTAATTCACCCTCATATAATAGACATCCTACAATGGATAAGACATGAGGTTAGAAAACTGGTGTATTTATTGCACATTTAAAATGTTGGTCATTTTTAGTTTGATATGGGACTTATTGGATGAGAGTTGGGCTTTGTGATACAGGAGGTCAGGCTGGGTGCCCTTGAAGTGCATCATTTGTGAGCTTTTTATTTATAAGGCTTCAAAATGAGACACTTTAAAGTTGAAAAGTCAAGATGGGAACTGAAGAGAATTGAAGTATTTGCGTCATTTAGCTTTATATGCTCTATTAGTTTAATGTAAGTTACTGCTGCCTTACGCCGATACGAGAGCAGAATCACGGGTTATGTATTCAAAGTATTTCTTGAGGCAGAAAAGGCATGTGAGGTTTTCAGAAGGAACACGGGGCTAGAGAAAGCACATTGAAACGAATCGGAAGAAAGACACAGCAAATATTAGGAATACGACGAGAGCAAAACAAAGGTTGAATGGAGGAGAAAGGGAAAGCGAGGTTTATCCCACCCAGAAGGTTAAAAGTGAAGGCATACCAGGTTTACACATCGCAATTTTTGAGGAATAAGTTGCAAAACACTGAGTCAGAACACTGGTTCGCGCAGATGATTTTTGCACAGCTGGAATGAACGAAATGAATGGGCATTAATGTGCTAAAGGCAACGGCAAAGCAGTGGCTAGGGCATCACGAATGGATTTTTTGAGAGCAAAGGATTAGCCGAGATCCCAAAGTACAGATGGTCTTGGATGAAATAATCACCTAGGCCTCAAGGGAGGAAGCAGGGCCCGTAGTTGGCCACATTGTAGAAGCAGAAGCAAGATATAACCAAGTGAAGACTAATTGATCAGCAGGTCCCAAGGAAACAGCTCAGCTGCCCAGAGTCCAGGTTGTTAAAAAAAGAAAAAGAAAAAGTGAATAATCTTGCTGTGTTTTGGAGCAGCAAAAATTACCCTGCTGAAAAATCCAATGTTGAATACAAAGTTTAGATAATTAACAAGATCCTAGGTCTTTGTTAATGGGAATTACTTTGGGTTGGGGGAATTCTCTTTATAAATGCATCTGCCTTCAGAAACTGGCCAGGAGTATCAGAAAATGTGGCTAAATTTTAGACAAATTTCTGGATTTAGATCGCTGAGGCGGTGCAGAGGCAGGAACTGTTCAAGTTATAGACTAAGCTGTTACTCTTTAAAAGGTTTCTCCCCTCTACGGATGCCACCTGCCCCCTCTTCCCCCAAGCTCTCCCAGCCGGTGGCAGTGCTAGGAGCCTCCCAAGTGCCACCCTCTCTGTGCTGCCTCTTAATGAGTTTGTCCTGCAGCAGCCAACATTAACATGTCCCCTGTGGCATACTAGGACACCTGGAGATGCCTCCAGTGCAGAGCTAGGTAGCACTGAATGGGGTTCCCACCACTGCCCTCAGCTCTTGCCTCTGCACTGCTGCTCGGGGACCTCCTCAGCCATCCTGAACATCAGCAAAGCTGCAAGAAGGCAGCGGAGCCGGTGCTCAAAGAGCTGCAGAGAGGTGACCTGGACAAAGACATGGGGATGGGGAAAGTATCCGCTCCCAGGCTGCTGCAGGGAAAGGCAGGAGCACCCCAAGCTCCGGGGTTCGTGCGCCCTTTTACCTGAAGCATCACACATGGAGCCGTCTCCATTAAGCCATGCTTTGTGTTCAAAAGACCTCTCTGTATGTTACGTGTGTGGCTACTCAAACAGAGCTCTTCAGACCTCTTCCCTGCAGCCAGGCTCCCATTTTGATCATATTAAGGCTGTCTGGTTTTAATTTAACCCTTCCTTTTTGAGTGGATTTGTCTTGAAAAGCATGAAAAGGCTGGGCTCCCAGGCTACCTTACCTCTTCAAGAGCCAAGGGAAGGTAAGTGCCTGTGTTTTTAAGCTGCACCAAATTTGTCCCTAATGCAACACACTGAAATAAAGCTCCCGGCATCAATGTAGCTGCACCGACATCTCAAACAGCCTCCTAGGTTTTGTCATAAATAAATTTTTGCTTTCCTGTGAAAAAAGTTCCCTGCAATACCTTCGAATAATCTCAAGTGTACAGGCAATGGCAACTGGAGTTTATGCAAGTGAAGCACATGGGTATTGCCACTGGCTGAACCAAATCACCCACGTATTTGACAGCAAACAGGACAGGGCTCGGGTATGAAAAGTGCACTGGCATCGCCAGTTTTGCTTCTCTGGATGGCCAGCCAGGTCCGAGGAAAAATAAGGAGCTAATGTGTGATGGTGGCACTGGCTCCGCGTGGCCACACTGCTGTGATAGCTCAAAAAGGGGAAAACAGCAAGCGGGGGGTTGGTGGGGCAGAAAGCCCTGGAAGGGCTAATTCCCCAGTCCCTGGGAAGGTGGAGGGCAGCACGGGGTCCTGGCTTTTATATATATATATATATACACATGTATTTCTTGATATATAGTGTACTATGTACCCCAGGGGTGGGTGAAGCCGCAGCCCCTGGAGAAGCAATCCTGGCTGAGGACATGGCCAGGAAAGCGCCTGCCCTGCAACGCGGGGCGCTGCGGGCTCCTCTGCTCCGAGGAGGAAGTTTTGGGGCAGGAAGGGCCATTTCAGGAGGGGCCGCTGGAAAATACGATTTGTTATTATTAACATTATTTTTATTCCCCCCCTCCGCCGGCAAAAAGCGCCGCTGGCTGCGCATACGTGCGCGCTTCGCACACGCGCTTAATTACGCGCTAACGAGAGGAGCAGGTAACAGCAGCAAACTCGGGCGCCTCCACTTCCACATTCATTAAAACGGGACGATTGCCATTTCTATTCTTTTCGAGTTTTTTTTCCCCCCATCTATTTACCATTTACCAGCTCATCCATATGGAAGGCATGGCTTACACTTCCTGGAGAACTGTACTTTTAGGACTAATTGATTCTGGTAATTAATTTGTTCTACCTGCTGGATCAGATGGAAACGCTGTCCGTGCGCCCAAGGATTAGCACTTGCCTTTCTAACATCTTTCCTAATTATCTAATAGCATGGGTTGCGAGATTTCTGGCTCTATTAGAACACTTTTACTATTAACGGTAGTGATTGGAATTGTGATGACAACTCGATTTCAACAAATTAGAGCTTAAAATCAGGAGATGAAGGAGAAGAGCCTTCTTTTAATTTCCCCGAGTTTAACATCAATAATTAGAGCAATTTTCCGAGATGCGAACCGAAATTATCTCGGCTATGATGTGGTATATCACCCTCATTTTAGCAAATTGACTCCGGGGAAATGAATGTTACGGATTAGGAGGAAAAAAAAAAAAAAGACAAATTGAAAAAAAGAAAAGATCCCCCCCAAATCAAAAAGAAAAAAAAAAAAAAAAAAGGTGTTAGATCAAGAGTGAGCGGGGCACGGACGGAGCAAGACCCCGGCGGGGCCGCACCCTGAGCCGAGGGGCCGAGCTGCCTGCGGGACTGCTGCAGGGGTGCGAGTGTGTGAAGTGCGCGACAGGTCGGGAAAGCGCGCGGTCATTATTTGTACATAAATCGAGGGCTATTTTAAACACGTATGTTTACATATATGTTATGTTTACGTATATACACGCGTGCTCGGGGCGATGCCAGGAGGACGAGACCCCGCGGGGGCCGCGGCCCGGGGCGCTGCGGGCCCGG
>NW_010587618.1:6137-35158 GCF_000705375.1 Tinamus guttatus | reverse complement strand
TGGGACATGTTGGCCAACAGCACCCAGGACTTCCCTGAAGTCACCAAGTTGCATTGAGCAGCTTTGAAGGATTACCCTAGCGATAGCTTAAATAGAAGCAACGTGTGTAAATGGGCTGAGATTCTACATTTTCGCAGATTTGGGCATCCTTATGCAAGGGAATTTAATATTGTCCATCCAGCGCTACAGCTCTCATGACTGATGGAGTAAAAGGGGTGCTCCAGAGCTGAAACCTCTGGAGAGCTCAACAGGCCCCCAACAGCTCGGCCACCTTCCCGGGCTGTCTCTGCTGAGGCCATTGCAGAGGCCCATGGGTGCAGACTGAAAATCAGGAAAAAAAGAAAGGCCATAGAGATACCTGCCTGCTAGTCAAATTATTGAACCCTGTGAACAGTTACATTTTTCTGCTTGTTTTCCTTGCTTTAGTTGACAAATCATCAAAGTGGCATTTAATCCACAAAAACCACACACGTTTTCTGCTTTTCCAAGAGGCTGATAAACATGCAGCTCTGGAATAACAAAGCATGCAGAAAAGCAACATTAATGAACTACCCTTGCGGCAAGAGAAAAGAAGCATTTGCTTCTTTTTGGAAATTTGCAGATCCGGCTTTCTCGAGACACACAAAATCCCGGCTGAGGTCCGATTTGGAGGAAGACTCAGGTTCAGAAACCGCCTCCCTCTGCAGCATCTACTGGCTGCTCTTTTTCGGGTCGGCCGCGTATCTCCACCAGCTGCCGTCCCTCAGGGAGAGCCCGGGACCTTTTTGCTTCAGCAATTCGGGTTAAATCAGTATCTGTCTCAATCTCATTTAAAAATGTAATAAAAAAGACCAAGCCATTTTCTCCAGCCAAAATAGAAAGACGCTATCTGCAAAACTACTCTGCCACCTAATCACCAATGTCAGGCCTTGCAGTTCCTTAAGGACATTCTGTTCAAGAGACTGTTTCACCAAAAGACACACAGCTCCTCAACGGAGGAGCAGCTCCAGGCCCAGGGCAGGGAAGCACATACATATATGTAATATATGTATATGCCACAAAGTGCTTTCTAGACTAACATTGGGCCTCACATCCATATTCAAGAAAAGCAACATCTGGAACAACTACATTAACCACAGTTTCTATTAGCAAGCTGGAAAAGGTCTTCTCAGCTGACCCACAAAGACATTTCCTATAAATCACTTCTGGAACGGCCGAGCCAGGACCCTTGAGGTAGACCAAGGTGATAAGGGAGTAGATTAACTCGCTCCAAAACCACGATAGGGCACAATTAAATGCAATGTTGTATGGCCACACACAAGATCCGTGTGTGCATAGGCAGGTAGGAGGTGACAACAAAACCAGATATTTTTAAATGACTTACAGAAGTTGAAATAATTCAGCATTTTGCTGGCAGAAGCAACAGAATAGTTTAGGTGCTCGATATTCACATGCCAGGCAGTGCAAGCGGTACCTCCGTGGGACTATTACAAATGCATGTGCTGTGCTGAGCATTCCCAAACCTGTGTTTGGAATAAAGGGTGGTTAAATTCCTCCCCGCTGGATCTGAGCATCAGCATGCAGACCTGCGAGGATGACTGACCTTTTGTGAATGTTAATTATCTTTAAAAGGCCTGCTTGCCCAGAATGGTCTGAACCAGCTGCAACCAGCCACCAGTGTCACCGAGGAGAAATGATGGACGCCACCAGGAGTCATTTGATATCCATTAAAGGGGAGGAAAGTCATTAAAATATATCAGGCCCAGGGAGCTTATGAAACAAAGGTGCTGTAATTATGTTAGCGTGAGATTTACCTGCCTCGGCTAATCAATAAAGAGATGCTCTGGAAAGGAGAGCGGGAGTAGAAAGGACACGGCCTGATGTGGCTGCGTCCGAGCTCCCTGGCAAGGGGATTGCACCACCAAAAATATCACGTTGGAGCAGTTACAAGGCCAAAAGCCTGAGCGAGGAAACCCTCAGCACCAGCAAGCAGCATGACCTTGGGGACACCCCTTAGAGCCTGCTCTGGATGCATTAACTAAGCAGATGGAGGGCCCTAATTAAGTGGCCTCATTTTGCTGTCATTCTGCATGGATGTTACTTGCAAAAATTGGCTGCATTACACAGTCTCCTCTGGGGCTCTCCATAGCCAGCCTTTTGGAATACAGCAGGATAAGAAGTTTGCTGACTTTCTAGGTCCCAAATTCTTTGCACAATGTCATTGAGGCAGGGCAATGAAGATTAGCTTTGCAAAAATTGGCTGCATTACACAGTCTCCTCTGGGGCTCTCCATAGCCAACCTTTTGGAATACAGCAGGATAAGAAGTTTGCTGAGTTTCTAGGTCCCAAATTCTTTGAAAAAATCTGATCCCACCTAATCTCTTTTAAATTGTAACACCAATTTATTTCTTGACCAGGATACGCGCAAATTAGCTCAGCGGTAGCAGCCTGGTGAGGAAGGCTTAGGAGCAGAATAGCCATGGGCTTCTCATCTCAGAGACATGAGGCTATCCCATTTCCACTAAAATCAGTGGACATCCTGGTATTTTTTTCCCCCCAGATCATTCAGTGGGTTTTTGTTGGTGGTGGTGTTTTTTTTTTTTCAAAACAACGTAGCCTTCGAGAAACTTAACAGAGTTTAATGCATCTTCCAAAATGAGATGATGGAGAAGAAAAAAAAAAAAGTTTTGTACCATTATTCATTCCAATTAAAATCTTTGTCAAGGGAACCTATTGCCTTTTTTTCTATTCTCCATTCAGATGTTGCAGTCCTTGACATTACGCTGTGGTCTACGAAGACACAGAATATTAATGCATCCCATTTGAGAAAAATATATTGAGTGTGCTCTACTATTCTGACCTTTCTAGTGTATTGTATTTTCATTAACTGGCCACCTTGCTTGTGCCCCACAGGTCTGCAAAGCTATGAAGGGACACGGAGAAAGGCTAACCAACCCCCTTTGCAATGGCCAGGCGGGGAAAAGGAGCTCAATAAAACAGTATCTGGCAGCATGGATGAGGCTGCCACACAGAAGCATCCATGGAAAAGGATGGCAGTGATCCGAGCCACAGGGACACGTTGCCGGCCCCGGTGGCTGAGTTTTCCCAGCTTTGCTCTTCTCCATTCCTGTCTCCCCATAACCTCCACAAGCGCTGCCTTCCCTGAGTGCCAATTGCTGTGAGCCACAAGCATCTGCCCAGCCTTCGTGCAGGTAATTAGCACAGCGGGGTATGGCCAAGAAACTACGACCCGCCGGATAATTTTGTCCCAATATCAGCACGTTTCAGCTCACCGTGAAAGGTCACTGCAGTGGCTCTCCTCCGTTTTTCTCCCTCTTTTTTTCCTAAATCAGTGACAAATGGTTAGCGCTGTCCTGAATGCACTAAGCAGTCAGTGAAGGCTTTGGGCACCGCATGCAGATATGAGGATCACGGAGGCGTTAGCAGGTTGCAGTGTTATTGCTTTGCAGTCCTCACCTTCCGATATAGCTCATCCTCAGCACACCAGTTAATGAAGTCTGGTTAAAAACTCCTGCACCTGAGCTTATTTCAGAGACAAGCAGATGGCAAGAATACATAATCATAATGTAGCAAAACTGCAGGTCACTTTGACCAGCATTTGCAGGTTGGGTAAAGCTGTATTTAGTGGCTCACCAGTGTGGAGTACTATTTACCTGCTATAAGATGTAGCAAAGGGCAACCATTCATTTAATTATATAATGAATACCTTCCGCAAACAGCCTAAGTATTACACACAAAGGACCATGTAATTACTTTGTAAATAGAGGATTATATCCATCTTCAAAACAAGAAAACAAGTTAAATCGGCCTTGGAAGTTCTATTCCCCACTTACCCTAGTGAGTAACTTGATGCTAAATACATTGAAGAGCTTGTCATCATCTTTACAGGAGCAATCGCAGTAAAGGGATGGCAATGAGGATTTAGTGATAGGGCAGACAATTTCAGGACAAGGCTGTGTTAAGTGTTAAAGTTGAGTAATGATGCATCCTACTCTGCAAGGGGTATCCAGGAGCTCACAGTAACTTCACAGGCGCTCAGGGCTGAGCAGGCTGCACAGGCAAAACCCCTAAGTCATTACGTAAGAATTTGTGCCCTGTTGGCTGCAAGCATTTGCATCAGAAGCATCTCTACTTGTTAAAAGTTTTAGCCTTAGAGGTTGTGCAGCTCTATAGCTCTTACCTCATGCAATTTGGTACACCCCCAGCACTATTTTTTTTTTTTTTTGAGACATATAGGCACGTTATCCACCCTGGCATTTTCTGCAAGCACACAATCACAGTGATTTGATCTCCTCAGCCAGCTATCTGCCAGCTTACTGACACACGTATCTATTACACCACTTTGGACAAATGCAGCAAATAAACACCCAAATTATCCCCATGCAGAGAGATTCACATGCACAGGCCTGTAATAGAGGTCCTCGATATGTCAAAGTGAATCAAACCTTGTATCTTGTAATTTTGCCTCCTGAATTACTTAAAGGCATGATTTCACATGGAGTGCATTAACAACAGGAACACCTTGACTCACTCCCTTTCTATTGCTATGGAATTATTACACTTCATACTTTTTATTGTATCATTAAAGCTAATGAAATCTCACAGACACCGAACTGCGGGAGGTACTATAGGGAACACGAAAATAATCCTCTACTTTCCATCACTTCCCATGTCAAAAAACTCACGGCTTAACCACTACAAGCAATAGGACGCTGGTTTAAAGGAGCATCATGGCCTTTAAAAAAAAAAAAAAAGAAGAAGGAAAGGTAACATCATCTCAGTAAAAGAAAAGTGCAATTCCCAGGCGCCTTTGGGAAATCAATACTCACTTCATATTGTACAATGTTTTTCTTTAACCTTTATTCAAGGCACGGCTGGACCAACAAGCCAGAGCTCGAAATGTCGCGTTGGGACGGCTTCTGGGACTCCTCCCTCCACGGTGGCCCAAAATCAGGCAAAATTGACCCCTGTTCAAGTGCAAGAGCCTTTGCTCTTTAAGTATTACCCTTAAGGGCAGTGCTCTTACTCTTGCCAAGGAGCCATGAGCTCAGCAAGTTGTGTCCACGAACAGCCCAGTTCTCCAAAGCCTCCTTAAACACAGCATCTGTTAGCCCTAGGATCTCAGTCCTCCCATGAATATATCTTATTTGACATTTTTTTCCAGTTAAAAATAATGATAATAATGGAATTAAGCCCACCTCCTCCCTCTTTTGTCATATAATTAGAAAGAAAGCCACGTAGTGGCTGCAGAGAGCTATCGAGATGCTCATACACAGCCACCTACATATTAAAAGGCTATTGCTGTGATCACTCGTATTTTAATGATCAGCCCAGTCCTGCTAATTTCAAGCTCTACTAGAAACACATAAAAATCAATGTTTGATAAATGGAAAAACGCTTTAATGGGCCAGGGAGGATTATATTTTTGCACTTCTAGAAGACTGCACAAAGAAGAGAGGTAAACAAAAATATCACCAACTATTTAAAGAAAAATATTTGAGATGTTACAGTCTATTTAAAGGAAAATACTTGACCATATCCTTTTAAAGAGCTTTAAAATTTACATATGTTTACACTAAGACTTTCAAGATATTTGAAATTGTATTCATGATTTTTGGTGGAAGGAGGAAAGTGGGCAAAAAGAAGGCGGAAAGAAAATACACAAATATTTGAAATTCAACTTTCAAAGTATTTAAATCCTTTTCAAATGCAGTCGAAAGGTCCGTAGTCTGTGCAATCATTGCCCTGAGTGCCATTTTTGTCAGTTCAGCACAGTATTCAAAATCCATTTAATGCTATAAAAAGCAGCAGCCTATTTCATGAATTCTGATTTATTTAATATTAAATCTGAGCCTAACATAGTATGGAAGTGGCAAAAAAGTGCTCCAAGCTACACCCAAACTTCTCTTTCACTTTGACAGGCGAACCAGCAGTTTTTACATTTTTGCAGCACATCTCCCAGTGCACAGAGAGCACTGCACAGAGCAGACCCCCTAAGTAAGGAACATAATTTCACCCACGTGCTACAACAGTGAAATATGACAGGCTGGGTTAGGACTAACTATGGAGATGAGCAGGTGAACACAGAGACAACTGATTTTTCCTTTTTAAGCACAATAAAAATGGAAATTGAGCCTCCAGGGGTGGCTTTTTCCTCACCTCTCCTGTCCTTCACATCCAGCTTTTTCTACCCTTGAGTGCCTGGAGATCTGGAGGTGACTGTTCATCACCTTTTTGGGGGAATAAACACCCAAAATGTACCAAACCCAGCAGTGATGGAGGCCAAGACCACGTCGCTCCACGATGGAGGCTAATTGATTTATCTTGATATCCTGCTCCGTTTAATAAAGCTACAGAGCAGCTGCAGATGAAGGCAGGGATATCAAATAAAGTAATTAGTAGATCCATGAGACAGGCAACTGGAGAGATCAAGCCAAGCTGCAAAATTAAGATGCCGACAAGAAACAATTATTTATCCTGGCTTTTCTCGGGATTTGAATTAAGGATAGTTAACTCTGCAGTGACGTTAGTTATTAGGAGTGGTGAAAATGACTCATGGGCTATAAACAATTTAATTTCATGTGGAATTATGAACATGTTTTCCTGCATTTTGAGAAGGAACAGCCCCTCCTCTACCTTAATACTGAAGGGCAAATCCTTGGGTGAAACGCACCAGCAAAGCCAGGTGCAAATCTGACGCATTGCCTTTGTGCTGTTTTAACCAATAATATCTTGAATGCAAAAAACGAAAGGGATTTTGACTTAAAAAAAAAAAAAAGGCAATTAAAAAAGTAGCTCAGTATTTTGTGCAAAAGCCTGGGCATTGAAACGCAAGGGCCTTGTGCCCTCTCCTGTGCTCATCCAGCTCCCAAGGATCCTGTGGATGCAACTCTGGTGACATTGCCACCAGCACACTGCGCGGCTGAGGACGGGGAAAGCAGACAAGAGGTCTTCAGTAGGAATAATTGCAATTAGGACAAGATATAATTGTTCCAAATTGCAGTTGGCTTTAGGTAGGGGCTGGGGAAGACGGCGGCTCTGTCTTGCTTGCCCAAGGTTAGGGGACACTGTGTTTTATGCCCTGGCACTGTCATCCTCCAGTCCTCCTGCTCAGCCTCGTGAATCCCCCTGTTCATCGTGCAGCCAGGACTGCTGATTCAGGGAGCTGTCACGCATTGCCAGGTCAGGCCCGCACCACGGAAAGAAAAAAGCAAGAAAAGGACTAGAAAATACCAGGTATCATTGCACTTCTCCCTGAAAGGGATGGCATGCGGATGGTTCAACTGTCTCTGCTGCTTGCCACTCTCCATGCCAGCCTGTGTGGCCAGGTGGTAAGATGAACACAGCAGGAGTGGCGATTTCACGGGGTCTGAACCTCCATGTGCTCACAGGCTGAGCAAAAGGAATCATTGCATTTGTGCGTGTTCCTTTTTCCTGAGAGTCTCCCAGTAGAAGCCTTGGGATCCTCTCTGATGGCATTTGAATTGCAGGTGAGCAGCCCATTGCCAGCTCTACCAGCACGGATGGTTGTCATCAAAGAGGCGACACAATCGCTTAGTGGCCGATTTCATCTTAATTCACTTATTGGCTGTATTAAAGCAATGGCTTTCCACAACACACACACACAACAAAGGCTGCAATTTTTTTGTTTCTAATCAGTGATCAAACCTTTGGGTTGCTTTGACCTGAGTTAAGCGCAAAAAGCATTGCCATTTAATGGATAACTTGGTCAACTTTTTGTCTTTGTGGTTACAAGCCATATTGCCTGGCATAAAGGCAGATATAACCATTTCACCCTGTTCGGGACCAAAATCTAATTTCTGTATCCAACATTCTCCATCTAAATACACCACCTTCTCTGCTATCAAAAGAAGCAGAGCAGTTACACAGCCTTTTCATTATAATTTATAACTTCACGGGAGCTAAAAGCATGTTATACAGGAGCCACTGCGTGATCCATCTCCACTCTGCACAGCCTCAGCTTTTGTTGGCAGATTTGTCAATCATGTTTATAGGCTCCTTTCTGCCACGGCATCAGGAATTCTCCTCCTATTTTGATCTGTGTCATAAAAATGTACTGAACTGATATATATCCAAGGACTTTCTGTTGATTTGTTTCTGTCACGCAAGCTATGTCTAATTTATGTATAACTTATCTCATTCTATTAGATCACTTTGTAATCATATTTAATTTAGATTTATTCCTGACAGTTCAGGCTGGCTCCAGGCATTTAATTAAATTCCGCCCTCTTAAGCCACTTAGTCAGTCTAGATTTCAAATATGATGTGGTTTTTCTTTGGACAGCTCTTTTCTCTCCTTAACTTTTGAATTGGTAATTGGGACAGTTGTGTCTTACATGAATGTTTGCAAAGTCTCCTATAGAGCCTGGCCCTGGTGCTTGCAGCACGTGTCAGAGGAGCACACGGAGGATCCTGAAATTGCAAGCACTAGGTCAAGGACGGCAGAAAGAGTAAGATCGAAAAACAGGACTGTAAAGCTAATAAACAGCATTTTTAAATTACAAGTTGCGCTTGGTGTAGAGATTTTAAAGCTAAGCATTTCACAAAAATTTGAGGAGAAAAATATTGGCTGGCAAATCAGAGAATGTGATTAGCAGGCATGTGAATGATGCTTTTTATTCAGCTCTCATAAGATAAATGCCTTTCAACAGAGGGACTGTGGTTTGCCAAAAACATGAAATACATAACCCGTGAAAGTGCCACTATTTAGAAAATAATAAAAAATACATAACTCAAAATAAGGGTTAAAAAACAACCCTAAATATTGTATTATTGACTAGATTGCTTTTTTTCCTTGTTTTTTATTAGCAGGCATAAAGGACTTTTGCTGCTATCTTACGAATTCTTTCCCTCTTGCTGACTACTAGAATCACCTCTCCATTTCTCCTGTTATTGCCTAATTACAGTATTTCAGAGAACAAACCCAAAATTCCCTTTTGCCCTGCCTTTTTGTCTTACCTTTGCTCCTCACACTTGAGCACAAACCTTTAAGCCTTTACATACACTCTTCTCCCTATTGCAAATCCTGCCTGCTAATTTTTCCCCACCACTCTTTCGAACTTGATATCAAAATGCAGACAGTATATCACTTCATAACAGTCACATTTTGTTGCATTTTGGAGTTCCTAAAGCACTTACACAAGCTGCCTGCTTCTCTCTTGTTCATGCTCAGGAAGGTCAAAGAGCACTAGAGAAAGACACTCTAATCATAATGCAAATCCACTGAAAAGACAGTAACTTAAATTCCACTGACATATCTTAATTTTTCATGCAGAAAATGATATATGGTTCCAACATTATTCAATCTTCTTAAACCTCCCATGAGTTAAATAAATCATCTTGGGTTAGAGTCCTTCAACCCTCAGACTTCAGCTCACCCACAGATCTACCTCGAGTGGAAACAGGGCAAATGCTACATTGCACATTATTAACTTTAAGGAATTTGAAGCTAAGCAAAAATGGAGCCTAGGAATGAGGCCTCATATTGCTGGACTTGAGCAGTCCACTTCTTACAGCATCCTTTCTTTCTGTGTATTACTAATTAAGAAGAAGATTCAAGAAAACCTTCACTAGGGATGACCAGTCATTGTCAGGAGCAGTAAGTGTCTTCACAGGCATTTTTCCAAAACTAATTTCTGCAAGATTAAAGAGGGCTCTGATTTACCATGTATCCGGAATCACACTTTCCCTGCCACCCACGGTTTCTGCGTAGTCCTGCTTGAGATTTCAGTAGTCTAGTACAGCACCGAGTTCGATTGATGCATTGAATGACAACAGCGTAAAACGCTTTATCTTGCCCTTTTTGGAGAGCACGGAAGAAGGCAAATGCACAAGGCATATGAACAAATAGACAGCATTATAAGCCAAGACTGCACCATGAGGCTTTGCATGTACAAGTGTTATTGTTACTAGATAGATAATTTTAGGAATTATGCATTTAGATGATAACTCTTTTATGTTCCATATAATAGCATTTTGTTATTGTGAAAAGGTAGGAATCGAGAAAAATGTGTTTCATTTATTTACTTTCCATTTTTTCTCCCTATCAGAGGTCATTTTGCTGTAGAATAGAGGCCTGTGATATAGCTGCTCTTTATCATTTTTCTTTCATCATTTATTTTTAAGGCTGCTCCATAAACTTTCTATCAATGCATTACTAATAATCTTAGCAGCCTTTTGTCAAGAAAAAGCATAGCTTTCCATTGTCAAGAGGCCTTTCTCTGAACTTCAAGCATTGACATGTTTTTTGACAATTTATCTAAAGTCAATTGCCTTCTATTGACTTTTTTCAGCTGCTTTCAGGATGACGACACTTTTTAAGGGCATGACAGTTCATCTGGCTTCTTATACTCTCTCTCCATCTCTCCTTTTTTTTTTCCCCCCTTCCCTCTACTATACATAAATCTTGACAAAAACACTGTACGTTGCTAACAATCTCTGTGTTAAAATGCAGTTCTATATCTTTCTCTCATCCCTCCAATTCTGTTTCTCTCCTGGCCATTAAAACCATGAATGGACAAAAACAGTTCTGAAATGCTTTTGATGTTCCACTTTGACTTCCAACTTTAAGTGGATTTTCAGTGTTTTAACTCTAACCCTAGTGACAGTATCTGCTTTTACCTCCCCTTGAGACCCGCTAGGTGTTCACAAGGCAGTGAACCCTAAAAGATATTGAAGTTGGCACATGAGCCACGGCCCCACCATCCCTGCTGAAGCCAAGGAGAAGCGGTGGTTCCCTTGGGCATCCTCAGGCCCTTTGATCCGATTCCCCAGCCTCCTGTTGCTCCAGAATCCAGCTCTGCACTTTCTTTGCTGCTCACTCATTATGAAATTCCTTCCTGTTCAACAAAGTCAGGGAGATGAAAGCATCATTTTCAGACTTTGTTGAACCGGAACGTCATGTCTGTTTTCCTTCAATAATGTATTTTTCTTCAATATAGCTCCATTTTCCTGTATGTTCTTCATACATAAACAATTTGTTCGAGCTTCGCTCTACACTCTCTAATAAGCCATTTCAAGATTTATTTCAAGTTATGTTGTTGTAATGTTATCTTAGAAAGAAAATTAAGTTTATTTTTATTTCTAGCCTTTCTGAGATTAATACCTGTTCAAACAGGGATTCCTTCCTTTTCTAAATATCCATTTTTTTTTATTTTCCTCCATTTCCATCACCACTGACTTCTTTCCTCCTTGCCTCATCATTTCATTCACAACATACCAGTAAAGTCTTTCCCTTACAGCGCGCTAATAACAACCCCACACCACGGTCAGGACATCAGAAGAGCCTGGCCTTTCTGATCACCCTAGGACACCACATATAAGTCCAGAAAAAGCCTGGAGAGTTGGTTGTCCAAGCCATAACTCAGCTGCAAGGCAGGCAGCTGGTCACCACCTCCAGCTCAGGTACAAAACAAGACTTAAAGTGCTTGTTTGGCAAAACAAGAAATGCCAGAAACTTCTCAGGCTGTAAAATAATCTCTTCTTTTATTTTACTTCTCACTTTTTCCTCTCTGTTTCACTTCTTGGATGTTCCTGGAACACTTCACCTTCCTTGCAATTGCATGCCGTGGATTTCTGCCCACCAACAGTAGCCATACACCCTCTCATAAGAAATCCCTCTCCTATAAAAGAGTCTTTAACGATGACTAGCAGTTGCTAATTTTAAATTCATAGTCTGTCAACATTAAAAAGCCTTCTTCAGCAACTTCTTCCACATACAGTCTTAGCTATTACATCAAATCCTCCTCTGCTACATAAGAAGAGAACAAATAAATTCTAATCACATGCACAAATCTCCTTCCAATATTTGCTAAGCACTAAATCAACTCTTTATCTTTTCTCTTATTATTTCCCAGAATACTTTTTAAGCTCAAGAGAGCCAGAAAATGAGAGGAAAAGTGCAAAGTGTACTAAAAGAAATGTGGGGGAGAAACATTTTTTGAGTTAAGGGAGAAATCAGGGGTTTGAGTGATGCCTGACAACACAGGAGTTGCTTAAGACGAGAGGCCCAACGCTAGATTTGAGCCTCACTAAAGCCTGAAGCTGATAACTAGGACTGAGTCTTGAGAAAACTCCTGGGTAAAAAAGCTTGTTATTCTTAAAACAGGAGTTGGGAGCGAATTGTATGTAAGAGACGTAATAAAAAGAAAAAGAAAAAAGAAAAAAAAAAGCCTTTTCTTCACATAGCTCTGCCTGCCAGATGCTGGCACAGTCTCTTTCTATTATGATTTCTCCTAGGTTTCATTTAATTTATTTATGGCATGGCCACAGCCTAAAAATAATCCAGATCTTGATGCAGAACGGGATTTTTCTATCCTTCTAAATGACTTAGGACCATATGTCCCATTGACTTTCACTGGCAATGGTGTCGCTAAGCATGTGTGAATTCACCTCTAGCTGCAAAATCCCTAGAGAAAGTTTTTGGGTCCTGGCTATTAAAATCAACTAGTTCAGTGCAAAAGAGCAGTGTGGGCCAGGAACACCCTCACACACTCCAAGCACACACATCCCTTTAGACATTTCCAGGAGAAATCAAACCCTAAATGGAGGAGAATGTGGGATATCATTATTACTCCCCTCCTTCTGCACACAAACCCGCCAGGTTTGAATCTAGATATTCAACTATATTGCTATAAGTCACATGCAAAGTTACAAGAAGTATGTAAAGCTACCAAAAGACTTTTTTCTTTGTTTTATCTGAACTGGTCCTCAGAGTTTTCATACTTCTTCTGATGAGTCATGCTGGCACTTTGCATTTCATCAGGATTAATAAAGTTGTGGCATTCTCTAGATTCCCAGAAATCATGGTTTGAAAAAGAAATGCACATAAAAAAGAAGTGTTCCTCCTTTTTTCGAGGAAGAAGGAGAGGAAAAGCTGACAGAAAGGTCTCCTCTGTCTTTATATATATATATACACACATATACACATATGTGTGTGTGTGTGTATGTCTTATATGTATACATACGTCTTTTAATAATTGTAGTGGGAAAGAACTTCTCAAGTCAAACTCCCTGCTCTAACCAGAACCTGAAAATATACACTGATTCCCTGACTGACCAATACATTATGCTTCCTACATTTATTATTTTTTGGTCTTTAAATTTGTATTTCACAAGATTTGCTCAGAGCAGACACAAAAGTAAGTGTGTGTCCTCTGGAGAGCTGAACACGCAAAATCCTGCTAATGCCTGCTAATAACAAAGATGATATTGCAAGTTGCTGAAGCTACAGAAATCACCAAGCAAACAAGCAAATAAACTAAGCTGCAAAGGAAACCCTCACAAGATACTCCTCCTTTCTGGAACTGCTACAATTTACCAACTTGCAATGCAGCCGGTAGCTGTCTGTGCAAAACGAATGCAAGTGGGATTGCAAGGGCTAGGATGGTGCACGAGGCTCCTGTGGCCTTTTTTTTTTTTTTTTTTTTTTTGCACACACACAAACGTAAAAGACTAGGAAAATGCAGGGAAATATTTTAGATTGACTTGCAATAGGGGAGAGGGGCAGACCTGCTCCATGACCCATTTCTGGTCTCGTGCAATATGTAACACAGCTTCCCCTGCAATCCCCTCGCCGGAGGATAACTCTACCTCTCTTCATTGCTCCTTTCTTTACAGTTGCATTTAAAACACAATATAAATTTTAATGTACATTAATGCAAATCCATTTCCATAAAAATGCTTCTTGCTGCTCTCTGCTTCAAAAGAAACATTTTTGTCTCTTTCTGGCACTGCAAATCACCAAACCACGAACCCCCTGAAATGACAACCTTTGCCTTGGTGTCACAGCTGCTGGGGCCACACGGGCATGTCACCCACAATTAGACTGTGTGAGCCCTGTCAAGACCAAGAGGTGCAGGTGCTGCTGGCATCTCCCTGTGCTCCTGGGACACCCTCAAGGTCCTGCCCCATGCAGGGGAATCCACGAAGAAGAGCTGAGCTAAGGGGAAAATTTCTTCTCTTAATCAAGGTTTTTTTCTGTCGAGGGGAGAAATTTGGCCTCAATATTTTTTAAGCATTGGGATAAAATCACATCAGTTTAAAAGTCGCAACACTGCTCAAGCAAGTGCTTGAGCAAGCAAGTGTTCAAGTCGGCAGCTGAGATCCGTCACTTTAACCTCTGCCCAATGACATATTGCAAAGCACCTTCCTGATCCCACGTCCCTACAGCAGAGCCGGGCTATCTTCGGCCAAGGGTAAGTCTGGCCCTAAAGGTCCAGGAAAGCACTGGGATTTCATGCTAGTTCTTTCCACTAGGGCTGGAGAAGAAATAGAGGTAGATTTGGTACCATATTTTGGATATATGAGCCATAATTTTATTTAGAACCTCTTAGATTAACAAAATGCTGAAACCAACCTTAGATCTCTGACATTTCCCCAAAACCGTGTCTAATAAGAGGTGAAAATCATATTTCTGCTTTCTTTCCAACTTCCTGCACTGAATGAGGTGTGGTATCAGTCTTGGTCCTCTGCAAAAACAGACATAATTTCACTTACAGACACTCTTTGCTCTCTTCCCACATTTATTCAGCTCACGACAATTCTTTTCATCCAAATGCTAAGATGATATGACACCAATAAGACAGTAAATACAAGTAGTCTGGGCTTAAATAATTCTTATTCAAGATTGATCTGTTTTTATTGCCTTCTGGAAACCTTATGTAAGTCTTCCCCTTCCTTCTGCTCTCATTCTAGCATCACTACCAAAACAACAAGGGCAAATTCAAGTACTGCTTAGAAAAAGAAATATTAGAGCTTTAAACATCAACCAACAGAAAGGGTAGAACAGATGTATGGGGGAGGAAGAAAAATTACCTATAGCGAAAAATTACCTATTTGCAGTGAAAGGAGTTAGATGGATGAGGCAAGACATTGAGGGACGCCCTGGAAGCTGGCAGGAGTGAGCACATTAGTTAAAAATCACTTTGTTCCAGCTAAAGGGACGTCAGTAGCTCCTGTAATTGAAATGCAACCCTTGGCTAATGTGAATTAGTGCTGGATTATAAAGCGGCATTGTGATAAGCAGCTTGGAAATATTTCAAACAGATTTGGAAAGTTGTTCTCCTTTAGATTATAAATAATATTAAGAAATATTAAAAAAATATTGGAGGAGCTGAAGGTATCCAGTTTGCTAACCCAAACTTCCAAGCACAAAGCAAATCCTGTCTGTCTAAAACCATCACTGATTATTCCAAAAATATTGGAGGAGCTGAAGGTATCCCAGTTTTCTAACCCAAATTTCCAAGCACAAAGCAAATCCTGGCTGTCTGAAACCATCACTGATTATTCCTTAAGTTATTAAGTGACTAACTTAGTTTTCATCAATGATAAAATATTAGCTGGATACAATACAGAATAAAACACTTTTAGCTTTAAATATCAGAGGCCTCCGGAGGGCTCAGGAAAAGTTGCTCAGAAGCACCAGGTTGGTCCTGGACAAGTGAGGAAGAACTTCCTCACTGTGAGGGTGACAGAGCAGAGGAACAGGCTGCCCAGAGAAGTTGTGGAGTCTCCTTCTCTGCAGATCTTCAAACCTGCCTGGATGCCACCCTGTGCCACGTGCTCTGGGTGACCCTGCTTGTGCAGGGGACTGAGACCAGATGATCTCAGAGATCCCTTCCAACCTCGACCATTCTGTGATCCCGTGACAGGCAGCTTTTACTAAAGACTTCTTTTTTTATTATTATTTTTGATCTGCTCGAGCCAAATGCAGAAGGCTTTTGCTCAGTTTCAGAGGCTGCTCAGCATTGCTGGGGCAAGTGAAGGTGTTTCCTGACTTATTTTTACCCCAAGAATCGAGATAACCATGCAGATCAAGTGGTTCTGTATTTAGACCAATATCTTCTCCCTGATAACAGAGATTCCCAGAAGTGCTTCCCCAGATGGATGACCCTGGAATAAACCCTACCTTCTTGCAAGTACAGACCTATTTCTCCAAACTCTGATGCACGGACAACTTGCCTCTTGATTTCTACAAATCTCCCATATAAATCCCATAACAGGTACAACACATTTATGGCACTTCTTGCCTTTACAACAGTGCATCTGGGTTGGTTTTGTTACCCACACCAGACAGAGTGCATTCCCCATCGTTCACCAGCAAAGAGATTTTTCCCAGAGAAGCTGTTAACAGCCACACAGTTAAGGCATATACACATTTTTCCCTAATAGAGTAATTGATGGAAAAACTTGCAGCCGAGTGCAGCGTGTTTCTGTCTCTTTTCCCAGCTAGCCCAACACATGATTCTGAAAATGGTCTGTTTTATGGCACCATAGTCCTTGTTACCACCTAGCCCTGTAGTACTCCCTCCGGGGCCATGCCAGGATGAAGGTGCCCATGAGATCAGAGCTGCTGCTGGCTTGGCTGGAGGGAGAGCAGAAAACACATCTCTGGTTCAGTGCATTGGCTTAATCCCAAAGTTATTAATTGCCCCAATGTCATGTTTGCAGTGGGGCCACTATTTTAATGCTATCGTGAGCCACTGACCTACTCATGGACTGCTTCAAAGGGTAACGCTCTGCTCCCACTCAGTAAAACATTAACAGGACATATTGAAGGGAACCTCAAGAAATAGCTATTTCAGGGCTCCAAAGCCAAGTGGCCCTGATCTGCTGCCCAAGATGCTTTCCCCATCTGTTGGAGCAGACCCTATGTTTTTCCCATGGCCAACTGTTGACACACAACATGTTAACTCAACGCATCAATTGGGTCACGAATCCCGTGTAGGTATTTAGGTGCTGGTGGAAGGTGTTAGCACGGAGGCGAGATGCTTTCAGCCCATGCATTACAGTCTGCTGTATGGTACTTTGCTTAAATTCCCATTCAGCTCTCCAGATTTTCCACAGTTCCTTTCTCCTGGATTGACAAGACATTCATGCAAAACATAGAAGACTTTCTCTAGTCTTTTGCCATCCCCTCCTCCAAAGACAAGGTTTAGTGGTGCTACACTCACTTTCACGGTCCCCAAATGTTCGGGATTTAAATCATTTGTAGAGCATTTGGAAATATCTTAAATCTGAAGGGTATTCTATGAAAAATGGCTTCTGTGCTATCTTTGTCATCCTGCAGGTTTCCTGCCACCCCTGCTCGATCTCGATAAACACCATCGTACCTTCAGCTATTACTCATGGGAAAAAGATTGGTTTCTGGCCTACAAAATGGACCCAACACCTGCAGTCCAGTGAGAGAGCCCAAATGACCTCCTTGGGGAGCAGCACCCCACTATGGACACTCATTCGCACTCCCACAGAAGAGGAGTCACTGTTGCTGCCTGCACCCACTACATTAATCACTGGCCTATAAATAAACATGATTTTCACCCACACTACATTAATCTTGATCCTATAAATAAATAGCTAAGGCGCTACCGTGTCTCACTAGGCTCCCCCCGTACCAGCTGCATCTCAGCACAGGACTGTGGCTGCCAGCAAGAATGCTGCCACTTTGGTTACTGTTTTATGATGGATGGGTTATTTAAAGGGAAAAACGCTGGTTGTGTTTGGAAGGATGGGGGAGTTTTTGTACTGTAATCCAGACTTCTTGCATTGCCTGCTTTTAAGGATTTGCTCCGAAGCCAACAGCCTAGGGTAAGAACTATATGATAAACCAAGCTAAATAAAATTCACTGCTGTGCCCGGCACGTCACTGACTGGATTATGCAGCGTGACTTCCCCTTGCAGCACGAGGGATACAACATCATCTTGTACTCGCACCTCAGCACCTCCACTGCCATCGGGTACCAAACGAGCCAAGCTGCTTCCCAAGCTAAACACACTTAGGAAGCACTTTGACAGTCGCAGAAGGGCAGTCTTGGCTTAACTGCAACCCAGGCTGGGACAGGAAGCTGTATTTGCAAATGAAATGAAACTCAGAGAGAGTTAGATCCAGGAAGAGGGAAAGGAAAAGCTAAAAAGGATTCATAGCTAATATAAGGCACGGTTTTGTTAGTTATGTCTTGTTCAGGTGCTTAGCGTTAGACCTACCCCCTTCCTATGGTTGCCACAAATAACCTCTGTGTTAAGGCGCACCATGAGCCACGCGCTGAGAGCAAGTCTTGTGGTCCACCCTGTGCCCACATCCTGATATAACTGTGAACGTGCTCAGGAGGCCACAGATGAGAAGCATTGAGCACTGCTCAGATAACGGCTAAATACAACACATTGGCCATTTTCATCCATTTTTTGCACGGAGATTTGGCCATTTGTACAGAGCAAAATGAAAGGCACAGAGCGTGCACAATTCTTAAACAACTTTAATGACACTGTGTTCCCACCTCCCCTTCTCAGGAGGGTGAAATTGAAGGAAATTTAATTCCATGTGAAGGAAAACATCCATATCATGGAACCATCATATTTCTGCTTAGAAATCTGCTCATCGTGGCTGTTGTTTGGCATGTGTTACCTTCATATTCATCACTAATGAACTTCATTTCAGTATGAGAGTGCTGGACCCATAGCAGAGGTGACCTTCCCTCCACAGCATCTGCTCTCCTTCCCATAGGAGATGCCAGTGCTTAAATTTGACCAGATTTTCCACAGGTACCAAGGTGAATGGAGTGGGGCTAGGGCAGCCTAGAGGCTCAGCCACAAATCATCCATTCAATTAATTTCATTGCTTCATGCACAGGAAGTGGAAGTAATGTTCTTCCAATAAATTGTATTAATGTGCTAAGAGATTTTCTGCTTCAGATGCTCCAAAATCATACACACACCAGCAGAGAGGTTAATATCAGCCATCACCTAAGGATTAGACACGTCGTCTCACCAGATTGCAGCGAGTCTAACCCAGGCCCTTCACTTTAGCAGCACAGCAGTTGGCAATTCAGACACATCCTTGCTGTCCCCTAAACTGCACAAATTTTAGGGTTTTGGACTTAAGCTCTAAGTCCTCTTGCAATTGTCCTGGGCTAAACTCCAGATCTGCCAGTCTGCTCTGCCTGGATCATAGCGCTGGTGTTAGATTTTCATTGCAAACATGCTCAAAACTCTTTGCAAGCGTGATCGCTGAATTCACCCAAAACACCTAGCACAAGGCACCAAAGCAACAGCAACCTCAACCGAGTTTGAGGAAGCCGTGAATAGGGCCCTTTCTCAATATTGTTCTACTAACAACATACTACCATTAAGTGCAACATTTAATGGCAAACTTGTCTACTGTGCACAAAAATGTAACATGCCAAAACTCACAGTGGTCGAGGCATTTCTTAAACTAGCTAGATTCAGAGGAAAGGAGTAAAAATAATTACTGTTACTCCCTGCCAGAGCTGGGATATGCAGAATTGAATGCTTTTGAATCCGGTTGCCAACAGGCAACACACCACCCTGGCAAGGTGACACCCTGCTCACCATCAGCTTCCCCTAACACACTTCTTGTAGGAGGTTTTATTCCTGTTGATGTTTATGAACACACCATCCCCTTGCTTTACTGTGTTTCGAGTCTTTTGTCTTCAGCATTTCATATGCAAAGTGCTTTTCTTGCTTGTTTATGTTCATTTGCTAGAGGTGCAAGTCATCAAAAGCAGATACAGATGAATACTCCACTGCACATTGTGGGCTTTTTTTTTTTTCCTCCTTTTTTAATACTGACAACACATAACAAGCCAGCTTGAGAGATGTATGTTTATAACCAGTCAACCAGATGGGTGCAGAAATCTGATTTGCTATAAAAAGCTTATAGCTGCTGAAAATCTTGAGGATTTGTTGGAAGGTCTCAGCTGAAACAAATCATGCCAGGGCACTAAAAAGACTGATGGTGCCTTGCCCAGCTGTTCTCTCGGCATTAGGTTTACTACAGCTGTGCCAAGACTAGACCCAAGGGAGTGCAACGCAAGGGGATCTGCTGAGAGGGCAACTGGTTCTTGGACCCCACGTCTGCAGTAGGAGATCCCCATTTCCCTAATCATGATTATGGGACCATGGGGAAGATGGACGTGTTTTTCCTGCATGCCCAGGGCATCCCCTGCTCTGGAGGCCCCACCAGCTGCACACAGGGATCCAGCAACCCCAGGGAGCCCCATTTCCACATTTCCTCACCCAAACACCCCCGCAAGCTGCAGCCTGACACCACTTCGTTTTATTACTTGTGTTTTCTTGAAAGACAGTTTTGATATTTTTGGCTCTTTCGGAATCTCCAGGAGCCAGGGTCAAAAGACGGGATCAGGACACTGCAGTGAGGACAACACACCAGCTCACTGCATCTGAAAAGAGGACATACCTGCTAAGAAACAGCAAAAATAATAAACTACGCAAGTTCACACTAGAATTCCATGTATCATCTGACAAATCTCCTTAAATGCACTACAGAAGAAGCTTTACCTGCCTCAAGTTGCCTTTACCTATCTTACTTGCTAGATGCTGCTGCTCAGTGCACATCTGGGTGTCTGCTGAGCCTCGGGTTTGCACCCAGGGACTTGCACTGCCCACGGGGAGCGATGCCACCAGCTTTCCCAGGGCCACGAAGAGGCAGCATCGCCAAAAAACACATTCTGCTGCCTTAAAACCTAGTCACGATGCCTGGAAACCAGAAGCCAGGGTGGTGTTTTCAGACCTGCAGGACTGCTCCGAGCATGATTGGATTTGGGGTTTACATAAATAAATAAATAAATAAAAATAAGCAGCATCTGTTGTCTTGCACACAGCAAGCCTGAGGAGACGGCTCCAGGCTCACTGCAGCTCTTGATCTAACAAAAAAGAGAAAACTTTACCAAAAGCAGAGCCGGGCTGCCTGCCGGGGCCCGGTTTGATGTGGAACTGTCATCAAAAAGCCTGCCTAGCTGTGGAGTGACCCATCTTTTGGTGTAGTTGCATTTCAAGAACCTCAGTTTAAATTGGTAGGGGAGAAAAGTCCCAACAATTGTTGGAAATGTGCCAGAAACTTCCATCTTGCTCCAGCTGAATTTCCAAGTACATTGAGGCCCAAATTCTTAGAATTCCAGCTAATTTAGTATCATCCCAGCCACTCTTTTTTCGAACTCTAGACAGGTGACTCCAAGCAGTTCCTATAGTTTTCAGCCCGAACTTCTGCCCTGTTTGGAAGTTGGACGGGGCTCCTCTCCCCCTGCACCCACTGCCCTCTCCTCCTTTTTGACATGCCACGTCAGCTTGTGTGGATGTTAAAGAAGATGATGAGAGGGAGGCAGAACTGACCGCAAAAGACTAGGGCTCTTCCCAGCCCATTCTGGGCATAAGGCTGATAACACGGGCTGTCAAACATGCCTGAGATCAAAGATGAAGCTGACTTACCAGGGCAGTTAAAACAATTAAGAGGAATATTTCTGCTCCCAGCTTACACTGGGCCAGGAGATGCCATGAGGCAAGTGCAACTGCGAGTCAACACAAACCCACCATAGACAGGATCTACCCTCACATTTGCGAGAGGTTAAAAGTAAATATATAAATAAGTCCAGGCACACTGTGCCCATACAGTCCTATTTAGCTCTCTAGTATCATCCATGCTGAAAAGATTTGTCAAGTCAAGCAATTCTTTTTCTTTTTTCCTAAGAGACGGAGCAGCCTCGTAAGCAGCTATCGCAGCCAGGTCTAGAAGCCCTTTAGCTCAGCTACCCATGGGCCTCACCAGCAATTCCACGTTCAAAGTGTGAGATCAGGCACAACACTCATTGCTATAAGACCACTCACAAAAGCTGCAAGAAACTCAAGAGTGCTCACGGCATTGCACAACCAACCAGAGCTTCTGTGTTGCTCGATGCCACCCATGTTTGCTGGTTACAGTGGAATTTGGCAACGAGACAGCCCCTGTCCTGTGTTTCCACCCTAATACAAACCCACAATGAAGATGCTGAAGCTCAAGTCTTTTAAAATAAAAAAATAAGTAAAAATATGAAAAATATTAATTCCATGACTCCTACGAAAACCATGGCAATGCACACAGCAGTTAGTAGAAATAAGGCATTGGCAGCTCTAAGTCATAAAACATAGCAAAAGGGAAGCATTTGGGGCTAGGGCTTGATAAATCTCTTAATTCCTTGACATAACCCTGTGACACCATGAATCAAATCCCCAGGCATTGGCATTTTGATAACTGCTGCTTTAATACCAAACCAGCAAGAAGAGGGAGGTATAAATCATTAAGAATTATGTTTTTAGCCCTTTGCATAGGAATAAAGTCCTACTGGAGTACTGCAGACTTGATTTACATTTCAAGCAAGGTGGTACATTCAGGGAGGTTAAAGAGGCAACAAGAGTATTGAGTCTGACAAACAAACTCCATGAGGCCACACAGAGCCAAAAGGGAGCCCTGAAAAGGGGTGGAAATAAATAGTAGAACATCTTAATGAGAACTTCCATAAAATGAACAGCAAACAGAATCTACATTTGGTGAGCGTTAGACAACGATAAGTATTGTTGGCAACTTATCTGGACAACTGATAGATTTTCAGAGGACCAAAACCCACTTCTACCCTGTCTGCACCAGCGACAGCCACCAAATTTTTTACTAACCAAATTTTGCTTACTAAACTCCTACCAGGATGAACAGGTCCATCTGATTGAAGCAAAAAATTAAACTGCTGCTAAAAAAAAAAAAGCATTTAGATAATACAATTTTGTAAGACACTCTTGTGTGACAAGTGTTCACTTTTTATCAGCCTGCTATTAATTATAAAGTGTTTTCATTTCAAATCGATTCTGGCCTCCAGTCTGAGGCTCTCTTAGGGTCTTTCCATCTTTCACTGCAATATTGATGCCATCTTGTGGTGGAAAAAACTCCATCTCTCTCCTGGTAGCTTTAACGGCCAGGATCACCCTTGGCTAACCCCAAGTCACAGCCTATCCACTGTGCCACATCTCTCCTCGAGATTCCCCATCTATAGGGCTGTATTTCTATTTAATACAAGAAGGTTCTTCAAGCACCGTGGTGTTTCCACAGATAGATCCCACAAAGCCACCCTGCTATTGCCAGCATCACATTTTCTGCTAAAAACTCGGTTTCTTCAGAGTTTTTCATTTACAAAGTCATTCGTTTCCAACATATCTACTTTTGCCCAGTTTTGCTCTTTCTTCCAGTGTAATTGTGTCTTACACGCCCCTCTGAGCAATGCTCTTTCCTCCTTTCTATTGACCACCTGCCTGAAGGTGGAGGAGCACCTGGAGATGCTTCATATGCTTCTAGATGTTATCCTCATATTTTTTCCAGCATCCCAGCCTCATTCCCTTCATCTCCACATGGTCTCTCCTCCTTGTGTCACATGAACCCATCCCTACTCACAGGCAACATGAGCTGGTTTCTCCAGCTCCTGGAAACCTGGACAGTGGGCATGGAACAACATCAGGCATATTTGGGGCATCTTTGGGGCAATTTGGTCGCAAAGTCATCTGTTGGAAAGATCATTATAGTCCAGCCTAGACTAGGTAGCCAAAGTGCCAGGAGAATGACAGTGATAAAATTGCCTCATTTCTAAGCCCTGCTTCTTAACGAGGTTTCCAGATGTGGGCCAAGAATACAAATAGCAACAGGATGGTGTTTTGCAGCACTTCCTGCCCGAGCATCAACATCGAGTCGCTGTCTGCAGAGACCTTTCCGGCTCTGCACCACCCTGGGGAGACTCCCCTGCCTTCTCCCAGCTCATTTATTCTCCCTCTCAGTTTGCAGCAACACCAGGCTTTCCAAACACAACTAACAATCTACCTGTTTTGCAAAAAAAAATAAGGGAAGGGGGACAAAACAAACTCTTTATATTTTACTTTCCTCTAACTTAATTTACTGCTGCTTTATTAAGTGTTGGATTTTGTTTTGTATAAAGGTAAACAATGTTATCAGACAACTCTTAATCTCATAATTGCAGCCTCACTTGAATTACTTGATGATTAGCCTCCAGGCATAACACGCATCTCATTCAGTTATACCTTCATTATCATCAGATTCATTAATTTCATCCTGTGTGCTAAAACTCTGCATGGTTAAAGGCAACATTTTGCAATATTCTGAATATTGGCAGGGTTTCACACGGCCTGCTTAAGAGCTTGTCAAAGCAGCATTACATCTAACAGGAGCAAGGGGTTGATTTTTCACTTAAATCCTTCTTGTGCTGAGGTAATGTTGTAAATAAAAATTAACATGACGTAATTATTTAATTTTAGCAATATATAATTTCTGTGCAATCTGAGGATTATGGGAGCTGGTCTGACCCGTGGCAGGATGGGCAACCCTGCAGAGCGAGCCTACGTGAGCACCCTCTGCCTTGCCAGCCTGAGGTCGTTCTTGGCCAAGTTAGATGTAACTCCACTATATTCCAGTTCCACTGTTATCTTTTCTCAATAAATCCTGCTGGAAGATCATGCAAGAACACAACAACCAAGTGAAAAACAGAAAGCAGTGACCAAGGTTACCAACTTGAGAGAACATTCTTCCAAGGCACAAAGCAAGAAACAGGGACATGGCAATGCCATCAAATCCAGTCTGGTATCTTGTCACCAAACGTCTTGGGCTAAGCTTATCAGGTTCCTATCCTATCCTGGGATGCCAGTTCACACCACTATAGGAAATGTGGTTGCTTCCCACCATTACAGAGGACCAAAATACAACTTACTAAAACAGCTGGAGCTATTCCAGCTGGCAACACAGTGACCAGAACAGCTAAGAAAACAAGCACATGGCTTCCTCCCCACACACACACTGCATCACTGAAATGTATTTTAGATTATATAGATCTATAAATTTAGATTATAAATATATTAATATATAAATATAAATATATTTTCTTAGCAAATCCACATTTTTGGCATAGAGACTAGCAAAACCTCACCTGCGAGTGAGAAGTGATAGAGCTAAGCTGCAATCAAGCGAACTGCAGAAGCACTCCTCTGATGGGCTGAATTAATAGGCACAAGGAAGAAATTAAATTAATACAGGTACAAATGTATTTGATTCTCTTTATTAGAGGCTTTAGCACTTAGCTGTGAGCATTCATATGGTTTATGTGCTTATGCCCTGCACCTCTCTGGACAAACTGCATTAGAGTAGCAAGTGGAATTATTTTTTCTGATCTGTCTGAAATTTGAAGCCTAGGTTTGCTATAAGATGTAAACTGAGCATGTGTTTATTACATTTTACCTGCTCTTAATGACTCCCTGCAGCAGGGATGTGAACACGAGTTTGGCTCCAGATTTCATACGTGCAGAATCATGCCCAGCAAATTAAGTTAAATTAAATTATATTGAAGCTGGTGACCACGCAGGGACCATAAAAATGTCAGTTAATTAAAGCTAGATTTACCAAAGGCTCTGAGATGAATTGTCAGCTGTTAATCTGTCAAAATCTCATTGAAAGCTGAACACGCTGAGCAATTTAGAGGATATTTAAAAGTGATCAGATAATAGAGCAACTTATACTTTGGTTTTAATTTTGATTTGCCTGCGTAAATCACCCTGGATTTCACAGAAGAAAGAGGAGCTCCAAGAAAGTGATAAGAAGCCCAAAACAAGACCAGGCTCCACTAATAACCCCAGCCATAAATGGTGAAATTTGGGCAGTAGAATTGTAGCTTCAAAAAATGAAAATTGTCAAGGAAAATATTCAGTTAAAAGGGTTGTTTGTTCTAAACTAAGTAGACATAGAAGTCATTGTGTATAAGGTCTTGATTTTACCTGTTGCTTTTACATTTACTTAGGATCCACTCCAACCAGCCTTTCATTAAAAGCAATGATCTCCAAATCACTTGCTCTTTCCAAAAGGCAGTTTCCTTCCATTTACATTTAAAAACAAGATCTTTCTAAGAACTGGGTTTATCACCACTAATATGGCTTTTGGACAGTACTTGTGGGGATAAACACTCTATCAGCTTCTGACAGAATAAGAGGAGGCTTCAAAGAAGCCTTGTGGCGCATAGTAACCCAAACCTCATCCTCTGCCGGCCTAGAGATCTCGTGAATGAAGACCTCATCCCATAAAAGCTGAGCTAATAGAGCTCTGTGGGACAGGGGACAGATGGAAAAATTGACTGAGAAAAGCTCTGCGGCCTAGGAGGTAATCGCACTGCCCTGCTACAAATCCCACCTTCACCAATTACTGTGTTTGGTGATCCCTTCCCTTGGTTTTCCCCGTGACAAAAATCCTGTCTAGAAAAATCTAACAACTTCATAATTCTCCATGCTGGCTCTATGCACTGGAAGACTTTGTGCAGATAAGTAATATTACAGGAAGAAGCTACCCCCGCAAAAATCTGCCCAGATCAGGCAGTCCCTTGCAGGTCTCCAAGACCAAGGGTCCAAGAACTGATGCAGCACAAGTTGGTCCCACACCTTCCCTGGCGAGTGACCACATCGCACCCATCACCTGCAAAGCATATTTCCAGGACTTACAAGAATCAACACAATTGAAATTATCGTTTTTGTAACCACATACACAAGCAATAGACCACAGAACATGGACAAGAGACCCCGTTTCCATCCAATTTTGAAGAATCAAAGGCTGAGGGGAAAGAAAGGGTGACGTAGAAAGCATGAGTATGAATATTTTTAATGAAAAGTGACATGCTTCAGTCATGTCTCCACACACACACCCCGTGCTGACCCAGTTTTGGCCACGAAGTCGCTGCAAAGACCTTCTGAGAACCAAAACAGCAGAAAATTAACCTCTTTTTCTGAATGAATGGGAAGAAGCACAGCTAGGAGGACAAAAAGAGTGTGAGACCAGCTCTTTGGCTGAGTTTCCCACAGAGCTCAGACCTAACCTGTAATTCCACAAGACATTCAAGCCAACATACACCTGCACTGCTACCAAAAAAAGCAATCCTGTCCTTACCCCAACTTTGTCCTCCCCACCCGTGTGGCACTTTCCTCCATGAAAGCTGTGATGGGAAAAGAGGTGGTAGAACCCAGCCTGGGAAGTCTCATGCATCTCCTGGTGTTTTTTATGGGAAAAACAAGGACTATTGCAGCACTCCAGAGTAGCTAATCTAGGAGAAGCAGAGATTTTTCTCCCCATACACATTAAACCTGCATTTTGCAGCATCACTTTCACCCCAAACAAATTCTCCTTGCTCTCATTCATGGAGTCATACAATTTGGTGTTAATTGTTCCATAGATGTAAATGGACACAATCCCCAGATTGTAATCTGTCTATGGAGTGTAATCTGGATATGAATCCCTGAATTTCAGAGTGTTGGGCTCATAGAGCTATAGGAACTGGGGCCAAATTTGGGATGCAGATTCTCCAAAGTCAGGAGGTCTACAATTCACAGCTCTGCTTGTCTTCAGCAAGACGATAAACTGAGCAAGAAACTCTAGAATATAAACAAGGCAAAATGTAGCTATGATTCAGAACTGCAGAGTTAAGGCATCAATAATATCACATAAATGAGGTGTCTCTCAGCACAGGCATAGGACCACCTATTATAAATTTTACTTTATCAGCTGTTAATAGCTATATGAAGCCGGGATAGCTGGGGTCTGCTTCTGCCTTTCAGTGGAAATACATCAGCTTTGATTTTAACAGCTGACTGCATCCCAGTACTTTTGATCCCAATCTACATGCAAAACATAGCACATGCATTGCACAGCTTCTCTGAATGAGAAGGAAAATATATCTATGTGCCTTCAAATGCTGCAGAACGCAGGACACAGCGCACTGCAAACAGCTTTTGCCAGCCAGGCTCGTGCTCATTCATTTGGCTGTGCTGACCCCCAGAGTCGGGCGATCCGTATGGCACAGCCTAGCACAGAAAGTCCCCAAGCCCCCACGGCCACCGACCCCCAGGGTTTTGCCACACTGACTGCACCCTGACGAAGCGATGGAAAATATACATTTACTCAGCATTGACTCAGATTTGCTGTACACATGAGGCACTGCAGACTTAGCTAAATAAGGAAAAAAAATACACCAATTTCAATGAGATCATGTGCAGAAACTCGAGGGGAATCAGTCTGGTTATATCTAATATCTCCAGTCACGCAACTGGCAAAACCCAAATTATCTCCAGATAGACACCAGCTGTGACAGAAGAGAACCCCTTTTTTCTGCTCCTCCAGTCTCTCACTAAACACTCAGTTACTATTTTGCATTTTATTTTCTATTACACATTGTTAGGACTTTCAGTTCCCGTTTTTTTTCCTGAAAGAGCCATTTACCATACTAATAGTTATCATCAGACATATTCACTTATTAATAATCATTAAACACACTGAAAACATAGAGTTGGGTAATTTTGATTCCTTATCCTTTAGCAACAGGTTCATAGGAGAAATTAAGGCTGAGACCAAAACTGCAATGCTAATACTGCTGTGACAAACAGGATGTGATAAATCCTAGAACCACTTAAATGTAAAATAGGAGCTTCAGCAAACATCCAGTTCCAAGGGCAGCTCCAGCAGAGAGAAAGCCTGTGATATTCTATCCTAACCCATCACCTCCTTGTAAGGATGCTTAAGAGAGGGACCCTTACTTCTTTCAACATGAAGTATCGGGGGGTAAGGCCCAAAGGACAAATCATCACTTCTCTGCTTATGCAAAGGCCACACAGCCCCATACCCAGACCTTCCATCCCTCTTGTACTCACCACTTCTTCATATGCTCACGCCAGCCACCCTAGAGTTCCCTCAAATATGTAGCCTTTTCTACAGACAGCAGCATCCATGTAGGGTACAAGGCCATCTCCAAGGTACCAAGGAAAAGCAGAAGGAAAGACAGAAAAACAAGTAATTCTCCCCAGAAAAATGATGAGAGAACAGGACTGAGGGATGCAAGCATGTGAGATGGTTGACACCCACAGCTTGAACCAATTGATCATAATTAAGAGCTAAAAGTATCAAGCAGGTGTCCCTGATCAGGCAATGCATTTTCATGGGGTTTTGCACAGGTGTTTTTAAGGTAGCTCCCAATCAAATCAGTCACAGTTACTGCTCATTCCCTTCAACCATAAGGCATCATTAGAGCTATAGTCCTTTTAGTAAGTTATCAACAGTCCTATCCTCAGTGTTCACGTACCTCTCCAAAATGATGGATGATTCATCTCACAGGGGTGACACGGTCATTTGCACTTGTACT